>CM042667.1:15839901-15984540 GCA_023638005.1 Forsythia suspensa
AAAAATCAATCACGCCATACTCCTTTGTGAAAAAGTGTTCCAAGAAAAGATCAATTCTTGTTCGAAAGAACCATGAAATGACACATGGGTTCTTATTAAGCAACTTCCTCGTCTTTTCCTTAAATCAATATCTGACAGAGTGCTGAGATTAATTGAAGGATCCAATAGGTCATACAATTCTAGCAATTGCAAGTCAACTGCACTTAATGTAAAGAAGATTGTTGGTGCGCCTAATTGTTTTACCATTGCAATTAATTCTTGCATTCTTGTATACCAGTAAGCACGAGTTCCACGGATAGACTTGGCACAATATGATATACGGCTAGCAAGTCGTGTGTCACCAAAAGCAACAATATTTTGAATATCTTGTATAGATGACTCAGCATCTGGAGGATTTTTCTTGACATACACATCACCTAAAGAAAGAGCACACCACCTTGAGATAGAATTCCAAGCGAAATACTGGAATCATGAATCTTTAGCGAAACGTCCATCTAAATATTTCATCCAATACTGAAAGTATTATGAAGGATTCACCTTTCTTGGACGAGCTTGTCAAAAATCTGCATTCCCATATGGAAATAAGACCGGAAAAACTATTGAAATATATCTTGGTGGGGAAATTCATCAATAACTTCATTTGTCAAATGCATGTGATCAATAACCTTTGTACACATGCTTGTTGATTAAGTTGAGGCCCCATAAAAATAGTCCCAACAGCATGAAACTCATCAATATGAACATATTGGTTAAAAATCTCAGGAGGCCCCTCTATGTCATCTTCAACAACATCTATCGATTGATTTTCATTTGGAAGATGTGCATTATCTTCATGAGCATGAGGAATATCTTCAAGTATGCCATCTTCAGGTAATGTTTTCAAGGAGATCTCATTTATGGTTATGTCTCGATAATAAAAATGATTTTATTTAAACCAAACCAATGTTTGTCAAACATACTCACGACGTACACCAAATTTTTTAATAGCATGTGCCCCGGTTCTATTCACAATCAATATTGTGGATAAATGAGCATGTTTATACATTAAAACATCAGCTATTGAATTCACATCTTGAGCAAAAGTTAATCACATTACCACTATATTTGTATTGTTGACCTTTCACACGATACACGAACATCATTAGGTGTGCTCGAGCAATAAGAATTTGCTCTAAATGTAATCAACTAAAAGTTTATCCATAATGTTCTCTAAATGTAAATGTAATCAAGTTTCCAGAATTTTCTAGAAGTTCATGATTACATTATATTTGCTCTAAATGTAATCAACTAAAAGTTTGTCCATAATTTTGATTGTATAGTTGCTCATTTGACTCGACTCTTATGGATTTTAATGGAATGCGGTCGTAGAGATGGCCTTCACACAATTGAAAGAGGCTTTAACTTCACCACCAATTTTATGTCTTCCAATTTTTTCTCAACCATTCTTAATTGAATGCAACACAAGCAGCGTAGAAATTGGTGCAATCCTGTCCCAGCAAAATTGACTAGTGGCTTATTTTAGTGAAGCATTGAAAGGCTCGACCTTGGCATTGTCTACCTACGAGAAGGATATGTTGGCTATCGTCAAATCCATTAGGAAATTGTGCTATTTTTTTAGGTTATGGGCATATCTCCAACGATTTTGAAAGGTTAGAGACCTTTCATACAATTATCCCAAATTTTTAAGCAAAATCAAACAAGGTTAAATCATTTCAAGTTTCAAATTTCATAAAAAAATAAAAATAAAGCATATTCACTCACCTAAATTAAGCTTGATTACAATTGCTAGTTTGAAGGGTGGGTGCTGGGTACTGGGTGGGGACGAGGGAGATTGATATGTAAAGTGATATTACTTTTTCTTTTCTTCTCTCTCTCAATGTGCAAAATGATATGTATGTAGAGTTAGGGCCAAATTTCTGAATTTTTTTTAATAATTTAATTTTAATTTAATAACCTACTAAAACAATGTCTGTGATGGTCCTTTTAACAAAGCATGTTTGGTTGTGTTGGAATCCATGGGCAAACACCTTCAGTACTACAAATTTTGGAACATGGGTTCCAACAAATCCCACGAGATCTTGCTTTCTAGTAGAACTGGGATGCTTTTTTTGTACACCCCAGCATTACTTGCAGGTCTTGCTTCGTTTTAGATTTTCCCAAATGGTGGAACTAGGTTTATGATGCTCAAATTTGCTGCCACTTTCCATTTTCTCAAAAGGGATCTTGAGGTTCTGTTCCTTCACAAATTTAGAAGCTTCATGGTTCTGGATTATATTATTATTATTTATGTCTCCTACATCACAGCCGCTACAAGCATGATCTATCTCCAACACTTAACTCTAGGCTTTCGGGAGCCATTGGTTTTTCTGGAATATCTAGGTCTTGTGTTGTTTCTGGTTGGAATTTGTGACAACTTTTATCATCACTATCTTCTTTCCAAGCTTATAGAGAAGAATGAGAAGGGCTACAAAATTCCGAGAGGTGGTCTTTTCAGCATGGTTTATAAAAAAATATTAGATTTTTATAAAAATAGGTTAAATAGTTATGGTTAGGAAAAAAAAAACTGGCAGCCCCCCCGACAAGGGTTCTCCTCCCGACCCACCCATGTTCGAGGACCTCCCAACTTAAAATGTTTGGTTCTGCCACTACATATAGTATATAATGAGATAGAATATGTTTTGCATATTTGTATCTCCTTTAGTGGTTGTTCTTTTTTTTTTTTTTTTTGGACTCCCACTACAAAAAATAGATTTTTCTTTTTCTTTTTTTAATTCACTTTTAGGCTTTAGCTATATTAAATGGATTCCATGGACATGGAGTTGCAGAAAAATGTAGTGAGAGAAAATGTACAAGTGTGGTTCATAGACTGATGTATAGAGGTGGCAAAAGGACCACCTACTAAAAAGTGGATCAAATAAAAATTGGGCCAATTTGGCCCATTACAACTAACACACCGGGCCAATCGGGTTGGAGGCGAGCTGGCTCGATAATTTTTTTTTTTTGCCCAAGTCCTTACCTCCCACTTCAAACCCCACCCCACCCCACACCACACCACACCATGAAATGTGGCAGCAAATGGGAAATGATTTATCTCTCCTTGTTTTCGATCGGTGTCGGCCGTAAACGAGGAGAGAGAAATCCTCCCCTCCCTGCACCAAATAGGGAGGATTTTCCCTCCTTGTTTCTGGTCGTGCTGGCCAGAAACAGGGCGGGAGAAAACCCCCTCTCCGTCGCAGCAAATAGGAGGGAAAAATCCCCCTATTCCCTACGAAACCAAGGAATCCTGTTTTACAAGAAATTCTCGTAAAACCTAGGTTTCACGACAAGATGGGAGATTTCTCCCCCCCCCCCTATTCGTGGCGACCGGGGGTGGAAAATCTCCTCATCTCTGGTCGGATTCTCAAATGTAAGGTGAAGTAGGGTGGGGTGGGGTATTTGCTGGAGGAGGAAGATTGTGTATTTTGTTTTTTAATTTGTTTTAAAATTATAAGTAATTATTTTGTAAAAAAAAAGTTAAAATTTTAAGTTAGGCTAGCCCATTAGCCTTGTGGCCCAAAACCGGGTTGGGTTGGCCTAACAAATACCAACCCATGTAAAATTGGGTCAGGGCTAGCCCAGCCCAATTTTTGTGTGGCCCGTCCAATTTTGGGTTGGGCCAGCCCATCTAGTCCATTTGCCAGCTCTACTGTGTACAATTTAATTTGTTTTTAATAAATAGGAATGTATTTGTAAAGTTATTGTGGTATATTTAATATAAGGAAAATTCAAGGTCGGTCACTGTTTTGCCACTTATGGGTTCTAAAGTCATATGCTCAAAACTTAATTCAATTAAAGTCACATTTTAGAGCTAAAAGACCAACATACCTTTAATTATAAAAAAACGCTAATTGTGATACTGTTTTTGCCGTGATACTGTTTTGTTGTGATATTGTTTTATCTATGATACTGTTTTATATAGATAATGTGTTATGGTACACTTACACCATACTTTTATCTTTGATATTGATTTATTATGATAATGTTTCAACCCATGATTATAAAATGTTTGATACTCTTTCAATATATGATAGTGTTTCTATTTGCCGAATTTTTTCTTGTTTTCTAATGATACTAAAATATTATGACAAAGTTTCAACCTATGATATTGTTTTAATCTCTTAGACTTATCTTTGATACTGTTTAATTATGATAAGGTTGTCTAAAAATAGAATACAAAATGCTTGATACTCTTTCAATCTATGATACTATTTCAATTTGCCGAATTTTGGGATGAATATGAAAATTTGATGAAATAAAAACAGTATCATGGATTAAAACAATATCAAAATATACTAATGCACATTACCTAAACAAAACAGTTTCATAGACAAAAGTAAGACATTCAAACAGTATCATAGGATTAAAACAGTATCATGATTTTTAAAATAGTATCAAAATATACTGATGCATATTACCTAAACAAAACAGTATCATGGATTATAACAATATCATAGACAAAACTAAGATATTCAAACAGTATTATAGGATTAAAACAATATCATGGTTTAAAACAATATCAAAATATACTAATGCACATTACCTAAACAAAATAGTATCATGGATTAAAACAGTATCATAGTCAAAACTAAAATATTCAAACGGTATCATGGATTAAAACAGTATTAAAATATGCTAATGCACATTACCTAAACAAAATAGTATCATAGATTAAAACAGTATTATAGACAAAACTAAGACATTCAAATAGTATCATATGATTAAAACAGTATCATGGATTAAAACATGTTTCAAATGATAGTGAAATATTATGACAAAGTTTCAACCTATGATACTGTTTCAATCTCTTAGTTTTATCTTTCATACTGTTTAATTATGACAATGTTTCAATCTCTTAGTTTTGTCCATGATACTGATACTATTTTATTTAAGTAATGTACATTAGTATACTTTGATACTGTTTAATCCATGATACTGTTTTTATTTAGATACTATACATTGGTGAACTTTAATCCATCAACATATGATACTGTTTCTTAAGATAATGTTTCAACTATGATACTAATATATCAAACTTTATATCTGGCTGGATTCATGGATTTTTTATTTGTAAATTTTTGCACTTCAGTGTGCTGTAAGTGACATTTATAATTTCTACATTTTGTTTCATTTCAATTCATTTATGAGTATGTTTGGTTAAGCTTAAAAGCATCTTATTTCTATGTATTTGATCTGATTTAACCATCAGGACTGTGTTAATTCATTTCTGGTTCAATTCATTTCTTCGAGCAACCATTATGATGCACCAACTCTGCTTGTTATCTGTGATCTGTTTTAGAAGATGTGTGATACTGTTTTGACAAGAAAAATTAAAGATTGTCATTTTAAACTAAAGAAACGACTTCAAATGGGTAAAATCCATTGTACACAGTGGCAAAGCGACTAGTCTTGACCGTCTCGTCGAGACCATTCCGAAAACATATTATAATAAAAATTCTGAGCACGTATACGAATTCTATGTCCATATATATTGTGATACTATTTTTGTGATACTGTTTTTTATAATACAGTATCAAACAACACATGACTAATTAACAACATAAAAAAATAATCCAATGGCCAACTTAATACAGTATCAAGCTGCTATTCTATAATACAGTATCAAATTATTTTTTATAATTTAGTATCAAGCTGCTATTTATAGATTTGTTTTCTATAAAACAATATTCTATGATATTGTTTTATTGGAAGGATAAACATCAGCATTGCCATACTGATTTGTTGGCAGTTTCTCTACTAGGAAGCCAAACGAATAATAGTCATTCTGGTTCACGTTGGGTTGAACATAGTCTGAGCTTTCCTTAGGAAGTCCTTCACGAAGATTCACCTTGCCTGCATGTTTGGAGGTAGAAACTTGAGCATCTTCAAGAAAATTTACCTTAGCCTTTTTGCCCCCGATCCTCTGAGCCTCAGTATCATAAGCTCTTACAACTTCCTTAGCAGTGTTAAAAGTTCCAAGCCATTGAAGTATGGAAAAATGATTCTGAATCTATAATAATTCTGATCTATCAGTGTTTATATTGCAAGTAAACCATCAGGTAGAGAGATAGGAAAATTAGTCCAGAGCTCTGGCCTTGATGAAATTTTGCTAACAAAATCTACAATTTCCTTAGTGATTCCCACTATGCCATCATTCTCCTCATCCAAATCTTCATCATTATCATCGGTATCGTTCATTTCTCTCAGAAACTGTAACAAATTGGAAGTGAATTTCGAGGAGAATAAAGAGAGGCCCGATTTAAAGGTACCCTGAATTTCCGCCAAGTCATTCTTTATTCCAGCAATCATGTCCGTAGAAGGCCCTGACGACGATGTCGTTTCAGTGGAGGAGGAATTGGGCGGTGGCGGTGAAAGAAAGGTGGCCACACCGCGGAATAGGGTGGAAAGGTCTTCTTTAATGCCGGCGGAGGGACTTATGGGGGAAGATGATACAGGTGAAGGATTTTCATCGGAATTGAAAATTGACCGAAGCCAAGGTCAAGCACTCGCCGGAGGTTGATTACAGGGTGATTTTGGAATTAATTTAGAATATTATTGAAAATATGACTTAATCACAATTTTAAAAATGTTTTGACCTAATTTGAAATAAGTCTTGTGGAAGTGACTTATAGACAATTTTCCCTTTAATATAATAGTAGATATATGGGTTAATTTCACTAATGGTCACTAAAGTTACCTTAAAATTTCAAAATGGTCACTAAAGTTCAAAAGTTGCAGCGCTGCTAACTAAAGTATATAATCCTTTCACAAACGGTCACTCCCTTAAGTTTCTAACTTGAAATGGTGACGTGGCATGATGATGTGGAATACAATATATATTTATTTATTGCATAGTAGTCCATGTACTTTATATAATAGTCATTTTAGTCTCTATATTTTTAATTATCTTTCAGTTAAGTCCTCCAAAAATTGTATCTTAGGTCCTTATTCTTTTAGATATTTACACTTTGGTCCCCAAAATTTTAATTATCTTTCAGTTAATTCTTCCAAAAATTGTATCTTAAGTCTTTCAACTTTTTACATCTTCAAACTTTGGTCCTCCAATCCTTGATTTTAGTGGTGAAAATAAGTACAATTTTAGTGGTCAAGTAAGTGCACTTTCAATGTAAATCCTTGACTTTACACTGGAATTTTCATCTAAACGAACAAAATAATATAATTAAAAAATAAACTACTTGATAGAACTCACAAATGTCCACTTTTAGTAGTCAAAATAAATGTAAAACTCGTACTTATCACTTAGAGTTGACAAAAATATATTTAACTGACAACTCCAAATGATAAGTGCAGGTTTTGCACTTATTTTGACCACTAAAAGTGGACATTTGTGAGTTTTGTCAAGAAGTTTATTATTTAATTATATTATTTTGTTCGTTTAGGTGAAAATTAATTGAATGTGTACTTATTTTAACCACTAAAATTGTACTTATTTTGGCCACTAAAATCAAGGATTTAGGAGACCAAAGTTTGAAGATGTATAAAGTGGAAGAACTTAAAATACAATTTTTGGAGGACTTAACTGAAAGATAATTAAAAAATAAGGACTAAAGTAAATATTATATAAAGTATAAGGACTACCATAAAATAAATAAGGGTATATTGTATGCCACGTCACCATTTCGAGTTGAAAATTTAAGAGAGTGACCGTTTGTGAAAGGATTATATACTTTAGTGACCAGCGCTGTAACTTTTGAATTTCAGTGACTGTTTTGAAATTTTAAAGTAACTTCAATTACCATTAGTGAAATTAACCCGTAGATATATTAATACAACATTTTTTTTTATAAATACACAATATTTTAATTGCGTTAAAGGTTCCTAATATTTATTTATTGTCACATTTACCTTCATAACTTTTTTTCATCACATTATTACTTAAACTTCTATTAATTAACACATCTTGTCCCTAATTATGGTTTTCATCCAAAACCTCTTTTAACGAGCTTTAAAACAAGGAAAATATTTAGTCGTGATTTTGTATCTATTGCTTTTCTTATTTATTTAAAAAAATGGTAATTTGCAATTTTGGTCCCCAACTTTTCAAATATGTAACTAATCTACTCCCAACCAATTTAGCAATAAACATCCACAAACCTTTACAGTTTGTTGCAAATCACGTTTTCAATGACATATTTTGACGGATTTGCCATCCTCTTTAAACAAACAAAAATAAAAAATAGAAAAAAAGTTAAAAACAACAAAAACAAAAAATTGTAAATAAAACTTCATAACTTTTAAAAAGCACAAAATTACATCATCTTCCCCAAAACCCACGCCACGCCACGCCACGCCACGCCACGCCATGGCTAAATCACTTCCACTCTAACATATATTTCACGACCATTGACAAGAAATTCATTAAAGATGTTTTCCTAGAGAGAAACCAAAAGGGGGTTGATAACTCACTTGATTTGCTCATTAATTGCAGCCTTACACTTTTCTAAAAACCTCTGGCGAGCAAGTGAAAGCTGAGGAGATATTGGGACCGTAAGAGCATCTTTTTTAACCACTTCAAATGGCTGAAACACCACACCGGTGAGTGGCAAACTACCATTTTCAGCAAAAACTGCAAACCCAGTTACGCGGTTTTTTGGCAAAACAAGATTGAATACAGATGAAGAACTCGACAATGAACTCATATTGGAAGAAGATGTTACGCTCAATAAGATAGTCGAATTCAACAAGGTTCCTAAACGTGAACCTGAAATAGCTGAAATTGCCTCAACAAACATTATGAAAAGACTACCTCAAATAGATCTTAGAAAACAATGTAAAGAAATGGATTAAAGAAGCTGAATTCAAGCTATGATTTTCGGCCGATAAGAAGGTGGGGTGGGGTGGGGTGGTTTATTGGGGAATCTGAAATTATTTATACTTTTTAAAAGTTATGGACTTTTTTTACAATTTTCTTTTAATTTTTGTATTTTTTTTTTTTTTTCTATTTTTGTTTATATAAAGAGGAGGGAAAATCTGTCAAAATATGTCAATGGAGACATGATTTGCAACAAACTGCAAAGGTTAAGAATGTTTATTGCTAAAAAAATTGGTTGGGTAGATTAGTTACAAATTTGAAAAGTTGGGGACCAAAATTGCAAATACCCTTTAAAAAATAACGATGAACAAATAAATTTTTTTACTCCCTCTGAAAAGAATTGTTGGATGGAACTATCATTAGGGGCAATATGTACTAATTAATAGAAAGTGGTGATCATAATTTCAGTATACATTTACCCGTTGAATCTTATTTTTTCAGTAATTTCTTTATTGATAAGAATAATATTTAATGTTTTATTTGGACTAGGACCAATTGCGGATAATTATGGAAATTGGGGATCAATGTGGAAGTTTTTGAGAAGTGTGAGATCAATATAAAAGTTTGGGAGTGAAAAAGATCAAATCAAACCTATATGAAAAACAAGAAGTGGGGACCAAATTGCACAATGTTGAAAGCTTGGAGACCAAATTGCAAATTCAAGAAAAGTTTGCAAATTGAATTTACTATTTGCCGCGATATGCAAACCACGGTCAAACCGCTACTACCTGCGAACTAGCTAGTTGCCACAGTTCTGGCCAATGTTTGTAAAATGAAGCCCATCCGAAAATTTTCATTATTTTTTGGCCTTGAAAGTTGGAGTTATTTTCATATTTTCCTATGCATGAGTTTTAAGATGGATTAAACACTATGTAAAGACCTAATCTAGGCCAAATTTGGAGGGCGGCAGAGTGACATTCAAAGGAAGGGTCACATGCGGAATAGAGAATTCAAGATTTCTTCTCCTTTAATTCTATGCCGGTTATATCATTTCTTGTGTTTTTAGTTTAGATATGTTCTTCAAATTTACTTGATCCAAGGTAGACGATGAAACCTTGTTTAACTCGTGATTGTTTTCGTATTGTTTTAATTTCATTTAAGTGCGACATTCATGGTTTGTTCTTATAGGATTAGTTAAATTGAATACTCTTTCATCTCGAATATCAAGTATATTTTATATTTAAAACTTGATTTAATTAATTTGTGCTTAGTATTTGACTTTGGTAATTTATTACTTTTGATTGCCCGCTTTCTTGTTTTCAATTTGGGATACTTTGAATGCTTAGGAAATGAATCCTTAGAATCTTTTTATTCTTTGAATTAGTTATGATACGGTGAACACTTAAATAGCCTAGTTAAAGAAGCAAAGAGGAGCCTATATAGATAACTTGGAGTTAGTTGATAAATATTTTGAGACGACAATAGATTGGTTTGAGTTGTCATTCAATTTTGTGGAATTAATTAATATTTGGATAATTGGTTTGTTAGACAATGGTGGAGTCCGAAACCTTGATATTTTAAATTACTTGAATCTTCAGTTATTTCTCTAGCATTAATCTATTTTTAGTCTTTAATTTTAATTTAATTCAAACAAACTCTATCTTACTTAACTAGGCTAGAATAACAATTGGGTCTGATTAAATTAGACTTTTTCCATTGTAGTCTCTGTGAGATCGATCTCGTTGCTTACATTTCTATACTCTAGTATAATCATACGCTTGCGAGTATTTAAATTTTTATAATAAATTTTTGGCGCCGTTGTCGGAGAACTGTGCTCGAAAGTTAATTTAAGACTAGTTAATTTTATTTTTGACTAGTTATAATTTAGTCCTTTATTTCTTTAAAAACAAAAGTGCATAATTGGGCATAGATCTCTAGAAATTGAGTTAAAACCTATAGACATTGAAATTGAAAAAAGTTTCCACAAATGAAACCAAGCTGCTACATTAGATATAATTGGGGATAATTAACAAAGTAAAAAATTGGTATGGGCGACGAAATTGAAGAGAAAACTTTTAGGAATTATTTTAATGCTTTGACTAATTTGAAGACCTGGTGCATTTAGTACCCACAAATAGCTGCTAGGAATTTTGAGCTAAAACTGAATGTAATTTATTGTATCTCAATTTTTATAGTTTGTTTAGCAAAGAGCCTTATAATCATTTGACTGATTTTTATAATGTGTGCGAGACATTTAATTATGAGAATGTTTCTATTGATAATGTTAAACTTCGATTATTCACATTATCTTTGAATGATAGAGCTAGATCATGATATAGTACTTTACCTACTAATAGTATTACATTTTGGAAATAGATGGTTGCTAAATTCTTCAATAAATATTTTCCTATTCATAAGACTAATGCTATTCACAGAGAAATTTTAGAATTTGTGCTGAAAGAAGATGAATCATTTTATGAAACTTGGGAGAGATTTATTGGGTTGATTCTACAATACCTATATCATGGCTATGAAAAACGTCACTTATGCCAGTATTTGTTGGGGGAATTTCCACCACACATTTAAGAATAGTTGATGGCCACAAGTGGTAGAGAGCCCATGTCCAAAAATGCAACAGAAATTTGGAGCTTCTTTTAAATGAAAGCTGACAATTCATAACAATGGAGTCAATCTTCTAGAACTGAAGAAAAGAGAATGGGAATCTATGATATTAGAAGTATTGAACCAAGTTGAGAAGTTAAAAAGGTCAAAGGTATGATAGAAGATATCTCCCGCTAGTTAGCCTTATTGACATCTACTAATTCTATTGATGCATATTCTAATCAAGTCAATTCTCTCAACAGGATGAGGAAACCATCGTACAACCTATATTCTAACATATATAACCCAAGATGGAGACACCCACCCAATTTTTCATGGCCACGTGATTCTCAACAAATTTTGCAAGAAGTCAACCATTTCTTGGTAATTCAATCAAAACTCCTCATTGCTAAAACCATGGAATGAGGCATTCCAAAAGTTGCAAAAATCTACGCAAGCTCCATTAGATCAACTGAATGATACCATCACTGAGTTTCAGAATAAAATAAGAACTAGCCAAAACTCACAATCTCAATCCATGTCTAATATGGAAAATATGATGGGACAGTTATCCTCGTTGGCAAAAATCATTGGAAAATGAAAGTTTCCAAGTCAACCAATTCTTAATCCAAAAGGAGCGCACATCATTGGGGCTACTTCAAGTAACCAACATGAAGAGGTTAAATCTATCATGACTTTGAGACACGGCAAATTGTTCTACAAAAACTCCAAAAAAATACATCTCAAAGAGCTTTTTCAGGTAAAGCAACAACTGAAAATTCATTATAGGAAAATCCATAAGAGAACAGTCATCCATCCTATATTTCAAAAGCTATATTTCCTCATAAGTTAACAAAAATGAAACAAGGTAACGCATTCAATGAATTCATGGAAATTTTCAAACAGATAAGTATCGATATCCCTCTACTTGATTCTATTAAGCAAGTTCTCGCATGTGCTAAACTTTTAATTGACTTATGTACGAAAAATATTTAATTGCATATGCGTAAAAATGCCTTTTTAATTGAACAGTTTAGCTCTATAATTCAAAATAAGACTCCTTCAAAATTCAAAGATCAAGGTTGCCATACAATCTCATGCATTATAGGTAACTAAAAGATTGAGAAAACTTCGTTAGATTTAGAAGCTAGTGCTAATATTCTTCCTTATTCTGCATGTATGCAACTTGGGCTAGGTGAGTTAAAAACAACGTCTGTTATTTTGCAATTTGTTGATAGATATGTGAAATTCTCTGTGGTATTGTAGAAGATGTTTAGATATAGGTTGAATTTTATGTTGATTTTATTGTACTTGATACTCAACACGTGCAAGACTCAACAAAACACATATATGTTATTTTAGGTCAAACGTTTCTAACAACATCTAAGGTTATTATTAATTGCAAGAATAGAGTTATCCATCTATCATTTGGTAACATGACAATAGAATTATATATTTTTTAATATCAACAAGCAACCACATGATGATGAGGAAGTTGTTGATGTTGATATGATAGAAGCACTAGTTGATTACTTTTATGTCTACTAATTGTGATGATGCTTCGAAGACGTGTTTAACTCATTTTGGTTCATATTTTTATGTTAATAGTGCTATCAATAAAGTGAGTGCCATGCTTGAGTCAACACCTTTCATGGATATATCTAAGTAGAAAGAAAATCTTGTCAATTGAAAAACCACCAAAATTGGAGCTTAAAGCATTGCCTGACAGTTTGCAATATACATTTTTGAGAGAGTTTGTCACTTTACCAATAGTAATCTTCATACCTTGATGATGCACAAAAATGTAAGTCTGAACGTAAAGAGGTACTAGGATGGACCATTGCTGATATCAAAGGCATAAATTCTGTAGATTGCATGCATCGTATCTATCTTGAGAAAAATTCTAGGCCAACTAGAGAGATGCAATATAGGTTAAATCCTAACATGAAATAGGTGTTAAGAACTAAAGTGCTTAAATTATTAGATACTGTGATTATCTATCCTATTTCTAATAGCACGTAGGTTAGTCTAGTATATGTTGTCCCAAAAAATTAGGTATCACGATAGTTACAAATGTTAACAATGAATTGGTTCCAACTAGAGTAACTACATGTTGGGGTGTTTACATTGATTACAAAAATTGAATTTTCAGTCACTAGAAAATACCACTTTTCTCTTCCATTTATTGATCAAATGCTTGATAGGCATGCATGTCATGATTTTTATTCTTTTTTAGATGGTTATTCATGTTATAATCAAATTTATATTGCTTTAGAGGATCAAAAGAAAACTACATTCACTTGTCTTTTTGGAATTTTTACGTATAAGAGAATTCATTTGGTTTATGTAATGTACATTCGACTATTCAGCAATGTATGCTTATTATTTTTCTGACACGGTTGAGAGGTTTCTTGAAGTGTTTATGGATGGTTTTTCTATCTATAAGGATTCTTTCGATGAATGTTTGTACCATCTAACTTTAGTTTTGTTCCATCCATATCACAACTTGGTGACATATTCACTAATGTTCTCAAGAAGGAAAGATTTCATTCTTTGTTGGTCAAATTGGGAGTTCACAGCATTTACTCATCAAGTTGAGTGAGAATGTTGAAAATATTTGATAATATCAAAGATTGATATTATCATATATCCAAATATATTGTAATATATTACTTTCCTACTTAAAAGTAGATTTGTTATCTATATATTCTTGTACATTGTATACAGATTTTTATTGAATTAAAAAAAATATTCATTCTTCCAATTTTACAATTCATTTTATTTCAAAAGCCTGACATATGCAAATTTTGCATAAATGAGAGGTGTAAACTTCTTCACCTAAAAACAATTACCATTGCAAGCAAATATTTAAGCTTTCAACTTGAGCACTCTCTTCAAAATCCTAGTATAGAATATATAGTCTCCAACGCACTGGATAAACAAGAGAAGAGGATGAGCTCTTAAATTGAATTTGATCAATTAATGGCAAGCTGCAATGATATACTTGAAAGCAATGAGCGTACCAGCATGGAACAAGCTCAAGTTGTAGTAATAATGGTGTCATTTTGCTCAAGGCCATCTCATTCAGCTACTGCAACTCTCTTATCTCATATACTCCTATGCCTCATGGTTCACTATGTCGGCTCCGACATCTACAACTGCCAAGCCAAAGTCCACTATGACGGCCTCAACCTCTACATGTAGCCAAACTCTATTTCCACGATCTTCCAACATTAGCTTTTAACTCTCTTCCTCTGAAATCTGAATCCCAACTTCACTAATAAGTTCCCAGCACAGCTGCAGATGGACTGGGATGCCATTTTTAGCCTGAGCCTCTGCCTACCAGTGGCTGAATACTTCAAACACATATCCATGCAAGCAAAAGAGTTGTAGTTATTCGTGAATCTCTTATGACTATGGTTGTTTTGGATGTTGCTTCCATAACCAATTAATGCTAATTCCTATAGTTTATGCTGTATTTCAACTTATTTTATTGCCTCTTTTGCATGGGAATCCTTGGGAAAGCCATTCCCCATAGAACAACTAAAGAATTTACACCCTTTTAAGGATGTACCAAAAAAATTACCCTTTTTTGAGGAATTCTAGAATTGATACCTAAGTCCACGATATGACTTAGTCCTCTTTCTTTCTAAGAGTGATAAATCTCTTGTTGATAACTCATTAATATTCATGTAATATCCATCATACCAAATTAGCGTTTTATTATAAACCCTAAAAGAATAATATACAACATCATCAAAGTATGATGATTTACACATAATATTCCAAAATGATCTCAAGTCTAAGGATCAATTTCACAACCATCATATAGAGATAATTTACTAACACTGAGATAGTCATCCACGTGGAATCTCTACAGAGGGTTTCCAATGAACTTGTTCCAACAACAAGCATTCACTTATTTACTTGAGTGTCCCTATACTCTAGTCACTAAGATCAACTACTCTCTCTTCGGACTAATGATATTCGTATCTGATTAGTTCATACGCCTAGGGATAGTTTAAGAATAAATCAATATCTCACTATCACAACTATTTAGCACCCACTTCTAGTTGTTATTGCACGTAGTTGCTCCCTGGGGTTGACCTCATTGTTGTTTTGCAAGGTACCCTGTGGTCTACTTGACATAGCAATTGCTATCTAACCCATCTGCGTCTCTAAATTCTTTATTGAAGCCCTCTGATTTTGGAGAGTAGTCTGTGTCCTCCTCATGAACTGATTAGTTGCTTCCATGTACTACAGTTTTCTCAACGAACTTACCAAACATATCTTTCAGTGAGACTCCTTTTCTATCTTCTGAAATTGAGAACCTTGTGGTCTTTAGTTATTCTGATTATCCCTAAGAGAAATTTGGATGATTACGCCAACCTGGATTAAATGTGTTAGAAAACGAATTACTTTGCTAGCATTAACCACCTTGAACATACTCAACTTGCTCATGTTGCTATGATAGAATAGGACATTCTGATGTACTGTGATTAGCCCAACACTCTTCACAATTTGATTTCTTTGTTTGCATCGTATTGACTGAATGTGACATGCTATCTACTTTGTGTGCCAATAAGTCTATTTTTGCAGATAATACAGTGAAAGTGTCTACTTCTTGTATCTCTGCAGTTTTTTGTGTATAGCTGAGTATAATGCCCACGTCGCAGTAGTGGTAGCCATTTTCTCAAACAGCTCCAAGGCTTCAGCAATGGTTTTAATGGATAATGAACCATTGGATGAAGAATCTACCTTACTTTTAAAGGAGGTAAGTAGACCTGCATAAAAATACTGAACTTGAAGCCCCTTACTAATGCCATGATGAGGGCACCTTCTTAGCATATTTTTGAATCGGTTCCATGCCTCATAAAAAGATTCAGATTCTGATTGCTAAAATATAGATATTTCATGCTTCAACTTTGCAATCTTGACTAGTGGAAAGATTTTGTGCAGAATTTTTGGACTAAGTCATTCCAAGTGGTGATGCTGCTAATAAGTTGTGAGTTCAACCACTCAAGAGCTTTGTCAGAGAGAGTATGTGAGAACAAACGTAGCCAGATGGCGTCGTCTGAGATCCTTTGATATTTGCAATGTTGGCACATTTCTAAGAATCGAGAAACATGTGTATGTAGATTCTCGTCGGCCCTACCCTAGAACTGATGCCAATTCTAAAAAAGATGAATAATATTTGTCTTTAATTGAAAGTTCAACTTCCCAAACGGTGGGTAGACAATGCTAGATTAGCCCTGAATGATATGCGGAGTCATAAAATCACCCATTTTCTTTATTAATCACTATCTCCCATTTTTCTCGTCCTGCCAGAGCAATTTCATAGTTATCCATGGTTTCATGTCGTTTTTGTCTTTTTGGTGTGTTTTTCTTGCTTCTCTTTGCCTACGATGGAAAGTACATTCAATTTGTGGATGAGCTACTATTAGATACCTGTGTCTCACGCTTCACATACAAATGCCTGAAAAAAAAATTCAAACACTAAAATAAACTAAAAAAAAAATCAATAAATAAATAAAGTTCGAATTAGTGCTAATATAACCAAGAAAAAAAACTAAAACACAAGCCCCGACAACGGTGCCAAAAACTCGTTAGCAATATTATTCCGCAAGTGTACGTATTGCACAAGTTATAAAGTAGATTTTAGAGTCCAAATATCGTATCCACAGAGATTATGTTAGTCTAATTTCAAATTAACTTCACCTTAACCAAAACTATAGAATTTAATATATTTTTGTTTAAGATGCAATTATCAAATTAGTTACTAGCTAATCAATGCAAGACCTAAGTTAACTAAAATTTATGCAAAGTTGAGATGATGTGAATGTAATATAAATTTAATAAAGAAAAGCATACTAGGATCTCAAATCTACTTATATCAATCCTCTTTAAACCAAACCGTTGAATTTGATAACACGATTTAATTATGAAGATCAATATTTCTAATTTGTTCAACAATCTCTCTGAAGTAGAATTAAACAAATCCCTATATGTGACCCGACTATATCTCTATGACGAATGCGAACACATAAGAATGCATTCAAATTTGTAATACTTAAAAATCACGCAAAGCATAGTGGTATATATCTATCATCTATTGAACTCTAACACAATTGATACTATGTTTAACTTATTTTCAATCTCTCAATGGTAAAACAAGCCACATAAATCATACAATCATTGCGCATATAATTGTAGATGAAAAAAAATCATTATCAATTGTTCAAAATTAAAAACGTGTTTGAATATCAAAGATTAGGTTCAAAGAATTACAAAATTATAGTACAAGTTTCATCGTAATTCCAGCACAAAATAAATCTAGCCTAGCATGCTAAGTGGAAGAAAATCAAAAGAAAAGATAAAATCCATCACCCGAATAAGAAGAAATATATATGCCTTGTTCTTCGTTCAATCTTGTCCGAATGATTCTTCAATCTTCGTCTCTTGTTTCTCCTCTTGAAATCTCCCAAACAATTGATTTCTCTAAATTAGAGTTAACCTCCTCTATTTATAGCCGACCTCAATGTTCCAAAATATACAAAAAAAATTGTAAAAATCGTGGCCCAAAAAGTTTCCTAGTTGGAGTAAAACTCAAAAAGGCAAAAAATCTCGCTAGTGAAAAATTGCACTAGACGATCGCCCTGTACAAACCTGGGTGATCGCCCAGGCAAAAAGAATTTAATATGCTCGAAAGTTTTAAGGTTGGGCTATTGCCCAGCTTAAACTTTTTCTTTTGTGCAAGTTAGTCCTCCAACTTTGGATGTTTGCTTATCTAGTTCTCAAATCTTTGAATAATCCCCAATCTGGTCCTTCAAGTTCCAATTGAATGAAATCGAGTCTCCACACCTTTTAGACATTTGCCAAATTGTTGCTCTTTCTACCATTTCTTCTCCAATTACTTATAAATGGGTCGATTACTAAAAACAAAGGAAAATAAACTAAATTAAGTAGAAAATTATCAAACTAATAGAAAAAAGCTTAGTTTTAAAGCCCGAATAAGTGCACAAAATGCACTTATCAAAGACCTTGAGGCTCTTGAAGCCAATGACGCCAGTTTGCAAGTACTCATTAGATGTCATTGAATTTACAAAATTAAACAAAAATCTGATGGGAATATCGAGCGTTACAAAGCTAGTTTGGTTGCTAAGGGCTATACTCAACTGGAAGGTATTAACTACCATAAAACCTTTTTCCAACCGCTAAACTTGATAATTTTTGCTATTTACTTGCTCTCGCTACTGCTCACTCATGGTCCCTTTATCAACTCGGTGTTTTGAACGCCTTCTTTCATGGTGATCTTATGTTGAAAACCTATATGCTTCCACTGCCTAGTCTTCGACGATAGAGGTAGAATTTAGTGTGTCGCATCAACAGATCACTTTATGTGTTGAAGCATACCTCTCGTCAATGGTTCTTCAAATTCTCACAAGCCATCCAATCTGCCGATTATATTCAATCCAAAGTAGACTACTCACTTTTTATTAAGAGAAATGGAGAATCAGTAACTATATTACTCATTTATGTTGACGACATACTAATAACAGAGAATGATTTGACAATAATCAGTGAACTCAAAAAGTATTTAAATACCAAGTTCCTAATTTCCAAGTTTCGTATCAAAGACCTTGGTGATTTAAAATATTTTTTGGAAATCAAGGTGGCACACTCAAAACAATGTATTTTCATTTCACAAAGAAAATATCTATTGGATATTCTGAATGATGTTGGGTTTCTAGGATCGTGGCCTACAGACTTTCCTATAGAGCAAAATCTTAAATTACTTCCTGATGATGGTGATCCAATGGATAATCTGGCCAAGTATTGAAGACTGATTGGTCATTTGATATATCTCACTATTACACGACCAGACAGTACATATTCTGTTCATTTATTGAACAAATTCATGTAGTCACCTCGAAAGCCTCATTATGAAGCTGCAATACGAATCTTGAAGTATCTGAAAGGTACACCAGGACAAGGCATGATGTTCTCTTCCCAAAATACATTGAAGTTGAAAGCATATTGTGACTCTGACTGGGTAGCATGTCCAATTACTTGACCTTCAACAACTGGTTACGATGTTTTCCTTAGAAATTTTCTTATTTCATAAAAAATCAAACGCCAGAAAAATGTATCCTTATCCTCTGTCGAAGACGAGTACAGATCCATGGCAGCAACATGTTGTTAGCTTGCATGGCTCCAAAACCTTTTTCAAGACTTTCAAATTTGAGTTCAAGGGCCAATTACTTTGTTGTGCGACAATCAAATCGCTTTTCATATTGCAGCAAATCCAATATTTCACGAATAAAAAAGACACATTGAGATTTATTTTCATTTTATTCGAGATAAAAATATGGAAGGAAAAATCATGATGAACTTTGTTCTATCCATATCACAACTTGCTGACATATTCACTAAAGCTCTCGGGAAAGAAAGATTTCATTCTTTGTTGGTCAAGTTGCGAGTTCACAATATTTACTCACCAACTTCAAGTAGAGTGTTGAAAATATATTGTAATATCAAAGATTGATCTTATTAGGGAACAAATATATTATAATATATTATTTTCCTTCTTTGTAATATATCGCCAAATTAATAGCAGATTTGTATGAGTTAATTGAGAAAATGTGAGCTATATATATTTGTACATTGTATACAGATTTTTATCGAATAAAGATTATTCATTCTTCCAATTTTACACATAAAGCCCGTCATAAGTGATTGGAGAATCATGGGCTTGAGCGGATAAAACAGTGGTCTCATAAGCGGGGCCAACATTTTGCAAGATGATGGTGACAAGATTATCCTCAAAAAAAGGACGACCAGCAAGAGCAAGATTGTCATGAAGAACAGGCACAAGTTGAGCAAGCCATAAAGAGTTTGCGGCAATTCCCATAAGTATACTGTCACGAAGAACAGGTACAAGTTGAGCAAGCCATAAAGAATAATTTGAATGGTCAAGTTTGATTGTCATGAAACTAGTTACACTCGAAGAAGAAAGAAGAAGAAATGGAGTAGCGGGACGTTACTAGGAAAGGAAAAAGAGAGAGAAAAATGAAATTGGAGGTCGTAAGAATATTAGTGCTCTAATACCATAATAATTTTATAAGTATTGTATGCTTGCATATCATACCTTTATGATGATGTATCACTTTGTATTTGTAGAGTCAAAATGATAGGATAACATAACTGAATATCTATATCTTAATATAATAGTTACAAATGATAGTATAACATAACTATCTATCTCTATCTTAATAGACTAGTTGTTGGGATTTTTGTGATCTCAAATAAACACGGGATAGTGATAATTAATCGGACCTATTATATCTTCATAGACTTTGAGCATGAGATTGAAGATAATTGTATAGTCCACTCCACAATGTGTCAGCCTAATATATTGAATGACTTAATGGTCTACTTAGAGGTTTTAATGTACCGTTGGGTTGTTGTTTAGTGGTTCTATATGTTTGACCTGTATTAAAGTGTGACGGATAGGTTTAGGGTATATATATAAAGGTTATTGGTTGGCAGCCAAAATGATCCCACCATCATCCCATGGAAATTGTCTTCATATAAACAAAAAGCCTCCATTTTCTTTAGTGAAAATTGGCCGTTGTTTGCCTTTTGATTTCTTAGTGGAATCAGTGTCTTCTTCTTGTTTGTCCTTCATTATTTGGTGTTATCTTTGTAGAGTTGGACTATATTAATCTGATCCATGTTTGTTTGTTCTTGTTTGTAATAACGATTCGATAAACTAATTTTCCCAACAATTGGTATCAAAGCCTCGGTGGCATTCTATAGTGCAAGAAAATTAATTTGGGCTGTCAGATTAACGAATAAGATGAAACATGAATTTGTTCGAATATGTCTGTCCATTTTTCGACCAAACCAGACGTCATTTGAGTAAACAGAGGCCATATTCCAGTTCCTGACGTCAAGCCAAAGCTAGTGGTGTAGCACGTGCGGTGCATGGATGACCATAGGTGGCGCATGGATGATGCGTGTGAGGAGGCTGTAGATCCCTTTAGATGGTACGTGGGAGCGTGTGAAGAGATATTCTATTAGATTGGTTCGCTCTGGTAAATTGGCTGATCTCTTTTACATTCTTGTACTAGCAAGCCATCATGTGGGTGGCCATTACGTTTTAGGGTTATCGTGTGGGGTAACTATTGCATGTTGCTAGTGACTTGAGAAATTTACTTGCCCATTATTGTGACTTGTATTTTATTAGCTTTTGTTTTGGTGTTGATTATTTGCGATACTTTGTTTCAGTTGCATTATTATTATTATTTAGAACTGTCGCCTGGACTTTACCTATTTGACAATTTCCTTGATCGGAGATCACGAATCCCATGAAACCTTGGGAATCTAAAATGGTGTATATTGAGGTCTTTATGTTTTTCTACGTAATTATTAGGAGGCACTTGTTGGAATGTACTCTTATTTGTTGAGATGTCAGCGTATCGTTTTGACTTGGGTGTCTTTAATGGTGAATGTGGCTTTTCTATTTGACCACAAAAAATGAAAGGTATTTTGGTTCAACAAAAAGTTTCAAAAGTTATTGATAATTCTTTTGGTTCTGCTGTTACTGAGACTCAGTAAAAGGATTCTGATGAACTTGCCTATACTTATATCATATTACATTTATCAGACTCTGTTTTGCGAAAAATTGGAAAATTTGATTCCACATAAAAGCTTTGGAAAAAATTAGAAGATCTTTATTTAACTCAATCCACTTCAAATATAATTTATCTCTTCCGAAAAAATTCAACTTTAAAATTGATCTCTCAAGGGATTTGAATGACAATCTTGATATTTTTAATAAGCTTGTGCAAGTTATTACAAACTGTGGTGAAATGGTTCTCGAAATTAACAAAACTATAATTTTGTTAAATGTCATTCTTGACTCATATAGAGAAGTCAATAATGCAATCAAGTATGGGAGGGAGACCCATATACTTGATATTGTCACAGACTCTCTAAAAGTAAGGAGATGGTGTTGAAGTTTGAAAGAAATGAGAGAAAAAATGGTGAGATATATTTTGTGAGGGGTAGACCTCAGTCAGGGAGTGGGAGTGGGAGTGGGAGTGGGAGTGGAGGTGGGCAAAACAGTGGTGACAATAGAAAGGGTAAAGTCGTTCTAAGTCACAGCAAAGGGCAAAAGGAAAGAAATGTTACTGGTGTGGAAAAATAAGACATTTCATTAGTCCTATTATTCTCGAGCTGTGGCGCACTCACTTGAGATGATCGCCTCTCATTCTCCCACCATTGTCTATAGGATTAAGTCATGATTGTTATAAATAAAAGAACAAACAAAGATGAGAAGATCATAAAAAGACAAATGTAGTAACCCCTAGTGATGAATCTGGTGAGGTTTATATGCTTATAAAATCTGAACCAGATGAAATTAACATGTCTATGAACTCTTATATACATGAATGGATTCTTGACTCCGGTGCATTTTTTCATGTCACATCTAATAAATTTTGGTTTGATCATTTGCATGAGTCTAATCATGGACATATAGTTACATAGGGTGGGGTTGCTTATAAAATTAATAGTGTTGATCATGTAACTATTAAATTTGATAGTGTCTTTGTGCATACATTAAGAGAAGTCAGATATGTTCCACATATGGGTAGCATTCTGATTTCTGTGGAGAAGTTAGAGAGTACAGGTTTCACTGGTAAGCTTGGTGATGGCATGATTAGAAAGTTTAAGGGTGCACTTAGAGCTTTTAAAGTTCTAGGAAGAAATGGCATATACATTACACATGCTGAAGTAATAAGTGGTCCAAATTCTACTATCTCTTCCATTGACACTGATTACACACAAAAGTGGCACAATAGGTTAGCTCACTTTAGTGTTAATGGACTTAAGTTCCTTAACTACAAGGGTGTGTTTGGTAAGGATCAGGTGTTTGACATCCCATTTTATGATCATTGTGTGCTTGGAAAACATTGTAGGATATTATTTTCATCTAGCACACATAAGACATCTAGAGCAATCCCACTTTTGGTGGTAACAAATATTTTATGTCTATTATTGATGATTTCTCTAAACATGTATGGGTTTATTAATTGAAAGATAAAAGTGAAACTTTCATGAAATTTAAAACATGGAAAGTTCAAGTGGAAAATCAGACACGTAAAAAGATAAAATATTTGCATAATAATAATGGTCTTAAATTTTGCAATGCTGACTTTGATAATTTGTACAATGACTGTGACATTACTATACATAAAATTGTGTATTACACCCCCCAACATAATGGGGTTGCTGAAAGGATAAATCATACTTTGCTTGATAAGGTTAGATGTATGACGTTGAGTTTTGGTGTGTCTAAATCATTTTCGAGTGAAGCTGTTATGACTGCTTGCTATTTGACTAATTTGACTACATCCATTGCTTTAAATGGTGATAATCTTTATGAAAAATGGCATTGTAAATATGCTGATTATTCCATGCTTAAAACTTTTGGCTGTGCTACTTTTCTCATCAATATGAGTGAAAGGTTGAACCTAGAGCTAGGAAGTGTGGGATAAAAGCTAAAAAGGTGTAAAGATTATCTTAAGTCGAGATCTCAACTTTAGCGAGTCAGAGATGTCTTATTTAGATAGTGAAGAACTGCAAGAAACCATTAGGGAAGAGTCCCTAGTTGAGGTGGAGAAAGTGAGTACCCATATCCCCATTACCCTAGTGAGGTGAAGAGTGATACACATCAAAATCAGCAGAACATAGATGTAGAAGATAACGTTGATGTGATAGAGGAATACCCCATTAACTAAAACCCTTTGGTTGATTATCAATTGGCCAGAGATAGAGAGATCAAAGACTATCCGACTTCACCATAGCCTATGCTAGTTACCAGGAACTAGTTGATAAGGAGTCAAATACATATGAGGAGGCTATAAAGAGTAAGAAGTCTGTAGAATAGTTTAGTACCATGAGGAAGAGATGAGTTCTCTTGTTAAGAATCAAACTTGGGATTTAGTTCCTAAACATAAGGATAAATCCATAGTGGGATGCAAATGGATTTATAAGGCTAAAGAGGGAACCACTAAGAGTGAGCTTATAAGATATGAGGCTAGCTAGTAGCCAAGAGACAATGGTATAAAATGTTTGATTCATATGTTCTTTGTATTGGTTCCAAGAGGAATGAGTTTGATAATAGCTTGTATTACCTACACCACAGCACAAATAATGATTGTTTGTATTTGTTACTTTATGTAGATGATATGTTATTGGATGAACCTAACATGAAAGTGGTAAACAAGGTAAATGTTGAATTAAGTAAAGAATTTGACATGAAATACCTAGAATATGCTAGAAGGATCATTGGTATGAAAATTGATAGAGATGTGTCAAATTCATGCTTCTTTGTGTATCAAACTCCTTATGTGCTTAAAATTTTGAAAAAATTTGGCATGGTTAATTGCAAACTCACTTATGGGCCTCTTGGTAACCAATTTATCTTGTCTAGAAAAACAATCATTTGCTAATGATAGGAAAAAGGAGTTTGTGAGTAAAAACTCTTATTCTAGTGTTATTAGCTCCGTTATGTACCTAATAGTTCGCACTATGCCAGTTTTGGCGTTTATTGTTAGTATTTTAAGCAGGTACATGTTTAATCCCATACCAAATATTAATGGAAAGCTTTAAAGTTGGTGCTTAGGTATTTGAATGTTTATAACCTTGCAGATATGGGCATTAATGTGTTCACAATGACCATTTAGAAGTTGGCTTACATTTCTAAACATCGGTAAAGGTATGTAAAGTTCGAATTTGTTTGAAATCTTTTTTAGCAACTACTAAGCTATTTTTATTTTTGGAGTTTGCAGGTATATTTGGATCAAGGTGGAGGTTTGTTTGGATTTTTGTGATCTCAAATAAAATTGGGATAGTGATGATTAATCGAACCCGCTATATCTTTATAGGCTTTGAGTTCGGGATTGAACATAATTGTATAGTCCACTCCACAATATGTCAGCTCAAATATATTGAAGGACTTCATGGGCCACTTGGAGGTTTTAATGTACTGTTGGGTTGTTGCTCAGTGCCCAGTATGCTTGACCCGATTTAAAGTCTGACGGCTAGGTTTAGGATATAATATATTTGGGGTATAATATATGGGTATAATATATTATAAGTTAATATATTATATATATATATATATAGATAATAGATAATCAAAGGAAGACGACCAGGAGTTTATAACTACTGGCCACAAGTCATTCAACATATAGAATGATTTCTAGAACTCCTTTTCAAAGGTTTTTACACTCTTGAAGAAGCATTTAATCATTGTAGACAGTATATTGAATTTAATTTTTACATATCTGAAAAAATTAGACAGACAATGCATACATCTACTTTTCAACCATCGTCATCTTCCTCTCAAACAACATCTTAATATTTGCAACTTTGTAACAGTTGTTATATCAGTTCATATCTTTAGATTTAGTAGAAAAATATTTTTACAAACAAATAACAAATAAAAATCTTCAATAGACACATCTAGGATTAATAATGGTATGAGTAAAATGATTAAATAGAAGAAATTTAGGAGCCAAGACATTAATATATTTATATGATAATAGATTTACAGACATAGAACATGGACTATAAGGAAGCGTAGAATTAGATATGAATAACAAAGGAGGTATAGTTTATTTTACACCCGGTTATTTGGTTAGAACAAATATTTTTTATAAAGACATTACAATAGGAATAAAGAATAGGGGATACCAAATGAAAAGAAATGAAGAAAACCCATGAATCTGCACAGGATTCGAACTCTATTAGAAGAGAAAGATCAACCAAATATAAAATCAAAATAGAAGAAAGCAGTAGTAAAAAGCCCAAATCAAAAATAGACCAAGAGTTTGGTAAAAGAAAAGAACCCATGAACAAAGAATAAGATATTGAAGGAAATACCATTTTCCTCCTGTTCGTATATATGATTGGGAAGACGAAAAATACAGAAGTTTAGGAAAGAGATAGGCAGAAGAAGGATGTAGTCTACCAGTAGCAAGTGATAGATGATTAATATTAGAATTAAATAATTGCAAACTCCAAGGCAGACCTATCACTTTAACTAAATGGAAAATTTTTGTAATTAGAGCATGTAATAGTTTACCTATACAAATGAATGTAGAAGAAATGTGGACATACTTAGAAACTTATTTAGGAAAGACAGCTTTAGATATATATGTTACAACCAAAAAACTAAAACCAGATGAAATAAAATTAAGAATGGTTGGAGGAGAAAATCCTAGAAATTTTACTAGTTTTATTTGCAAAATAATTATATGAACACATCCAAGTAGAGATAATTATAAACAAAATAAAGCCTTAAAAAAATAGAAAAACTAAGTATAAGTAACATGAAATACATACAACCATTTTTATTAGACTTTGAAAGATTAGTTAGTGCAATTGGATTAGCTTTAGATGTACTCATATTAGACAGATTATATAGAAAGATTCCACCACATTAAATGATAAAATCAAAAATGATGTAGAAAACTGGGATTCAAAAGGAACAATTATTAGCGCTACCATAAAATTTATAACAGATAAAAATTAAAAGAATATTGTATAGAAGAAGTAGTTAGAAAGCAAATAAAAAAATTAAATTATTCTTTTTGTTTAGATTTATACACATATCAAATCTATGATTATAAAAATAAAAAGAAAAGAATGTATAAAAAAAAGATAAATGATATAAAAATAAAAGACAATATCAAAATAGAATAAGATATATTATTAGACTAAGTAGGACATACTAAAAAACAGAAAGCCTAATCATAATAGATATGTTCAAAGACTAAAAAAATAGAAAAGATTGTAAATGTTACATTTGTGGAGATCCTAGACATTTTGCTAATAAATGTCCTAATAAAAATAAAAATAGAGATAGGTTAAATAATTCTATAATAATTGAAGAAATACATATCACAGAGTTATTAGATAATGAATCTTGCAGTTCAGTATATAGTATATATACACAGATGACGAGTTAGACAATTTAGAAATAGTAGAATATTCTGATGAAAGTAATATTAGTATAGAAGATATAGATTTCTCATATAAAAAATGATGAACATAGAGAAAGAATGTATTCATTTATGGATTAGAAGACAATGATGTGTGATAGACAGATGCACAAATATGTAGAATATATCCAGGACATAGAAATAGAAATCAGCATAACAATTGTAAAAATTGTTTAGAAATTCAATGTAATAATTGCTTTGGAATCCTAGACAAGCCTTACTATAAACCCAAAGATTATAGTGAAACCATTGAAAAATTAGAAAATAGAGTAACTAATACTAATAATAGAATTGATAAAATACATGAAACATTAGGAAAAATACAATATAGACATAGAAATTTAGAAAAAGGAAAACAACACATAGAAAGCTATACTGAAGATAACTATTTAGAAACAGAAAATCAAGAAGAGATAATATGTCAAATATCTAGAATAAAGTCAACCAAAAGTATTAGAATACCTATAGAAGTACAAATCAATAAGATGATAGCTTTAGTCGATACATGATACACATTTAACATAATTAGGAAAGACTTAGTCCCAAACACTACAAGAAATAGCGACAACAACGACGACAAATAGCAACGACTTTTCTGTCGTCACTATAGGATAGCGTATATAGCGACGACACACTCATGTTGTCACTACAGTGTAGTGAGAGATATAGCGACTTCATTTTTCATCTCTATAAATCAATTTAGTTATCACTTTTATTTTGGAAGATGGCTCGAAGCTTTGTCATTTTTTTTCTATCTATAGCGACGACAATTATAAGCAATTATAGAAAATGTTGTTTATTGAACTAATATATATATTATGAAAACAAATATAATCACGAGAATTCATTTGTCTACAATGGTTTGGTTATGACTTAACAACCCTTAAGTCAGGGGTTCAAATCACATTCAATCATTATAAAAAAAAAAAAAAAAAAGGATTATTACACTCACTACTTATCAATTACAAAATAATTCTAAATCTAACAACTTAACAAATTTATTTTAAAATACTACATTCCTAAAATTATATTAATTAATAAAATAATAAATTAAAACCAAATATATATATCCACGTGAATTCTAAAGAACTTTTCATATTTATTGCTTGAGTCCTTGATTATTTGAACGATAAGTCCTTTATATTTATAATATCTCCACTTTAGTCCCTATAATTCCTTTTTATTTCAATTTTGTCCTCTTTTATTTGCAACTCAAGTCCTTTAACTTTTAGATTTTTACAAGTAGGTCCTCATATTTATACTTTTATATCAGTTTAGTCCTTTATAGTATCACGATTTGATAGTTGTTACAAATGATATTTTGTATCACTGAATATGATACATATTATATTATATTGTTTTAAACATCACATGTTACATGAATTGGTATTCTGTATCACTGATGTTACATATGTTACAAATGATGAAATCAATAGTTTTATTTGATAGATTTGGCATTGTGTTACATATCTATATCATACTGATGTTACATAGTATCAATGTGTATATTAATACGAACTTATTGAAGTTTAGAGTTGGTTTTGCAGTTGTAACTGTTGTAACTGTTTCTGTTTAGTACCGCGATCTAATACAGATGTTACAAATGATGTTGTGTATCACTGTTTGATATAGATATTACAAATGATATTTTGTATCACTGAATATGTTACAGATTATATTACGTTATTTTACACAGCATATGTTACATTAATTAATATTTTGTATCACTGATATTTTACATTTCAATTTGTAACACAGATTGTTACAAAATATTATTTGTAATATTTGTATCAAACATTGATACACAATATTATTTGTAACATACGTATCAAATAGTGATACTATAAAGGACTAAATTGATATAAAAATATAAAAATGGGGATCAAGTTGCAAAAATTTAAAAGTTGAAGAACTTAGGTTGCAAATAAAAGAAGATGAAATTGAAATGAAAGAAGAAGTATAGGGACTAAAGTGAAAGTATTATAAAGATGAAGGACTTATCGTACAAATAATCAAGGACTCAATAAGCAAATTTGGGTGAATTCACGTGAAAATATCTTTTGAGGTATAAATTTGATTTTAATTTATTATTTTTTAATTAATGTAATTTTAAGAATGTAGTATTTTTAGAATAAATTTGTTAAGTTGATAAAATTGGAATTATTTTTAAAAGGTGGTTTATTTACAAAAAAATCTCAAATAAAAATGCTTTGACAAAGCTTAGTGGATTGGGTCGGGCCTCTGGTGGGTCAAGTTTCAAGCTCGTACTTGGATTGATCAAGTTAGGGGTCCACCAAGTATATGAAATTTTTTTTTATTATTAAAAATTTGACTCCTATAGTGACGACAAAGTCGTCGATAAAGAAGATGCGCCTATAGTCACGACAAAATATCGTCAAAATTAAAATATACCTACTAGCCTATATCGACGACATTTAGCGATGATTTTGTCGTCTCTGTAATATTATAGTAGCGACTTTTTGATCTACAGCGACGACTTTCTTGTAGTGAGAAGATTGTAGACAAATACTAGAGTATGAGATAAGAGGAAGTAAAATGGAGTTTGAAGAAAGATTTTTTGACAATTGTAAAATTAGATTTCAAGAAAGACAATATAGCTTAACAACTAATTTAGTAAGTCAATTAATTAAAGATGAATTTGTTATAAGACTAAAAAATTTATTAAGTAGAAGTGGAAGTTTAACAATTACAAATGATGCAATAATTCTTAGGAAATATACATCTATTATACAGACTATAGAAACATCAAAGTTACGAGTTAAGCGTGATGGACCTTTACCATAAAAAAAAAAAACCAGATAAAGATTTAGAAAATTTAGAATTTTTAGATTATTTATCTTTAAAAACGTTAAAAATAGATTTTATACCAAGAACAAAAGACTAGTATATATATATATATATATATATATATATATATATATATATATATATATATATATATATATATATATATATATATATACTAGTTTGTGGACGACGATGCACGCGTTCGGTGACCATTAAGCATTAGTTGAGGAATATAATTGAAGAAACGCGTTTGTCAAAATCTGATTTATATGAGAATTGGAAATATATATATATATATATATATATCCTTACTATAATATAAGTGTCTATCACATATTTACTATTCACCCTTCAACCAACTCGACGTCGTCTTGGTGTTGTATTATTCTTAATTTTGTCCAAATCTCACCATTATGTACTGTAACTTCTTAAACAGGCAACTTTTGTTGACTTTTCTTTCCTTTTTGGGAGGCGTCATTTTACAAATCTTTTTGTCTATTTGTTTTTTCCTTGTTCAAATCTTATAGATGATTTGCTATTTTTTTCCCTACACAGGCGCCACTTTTGTTGACTTTATATACTGTTTTGTTTTATTCGTTTTTGGTATTTGCTTTGGAGATTGGAAAATTTTTGTTTGGCTTGCTTGTCGAGTCACTCAAACAATTTTTTTCCCTGCCATTTTATCATTTTATTATTGTCGAGTTCCTTGGCATATGAAATTGTTTTATCATGAAATTTGTTATTTGCTGCTTTCAAATTAATAAACAAATTCCATTTGTACCATTTTTAAACTTCATTTGTTTTACTTTGCAATTTTAGTCCCCTCTTACTTTGGTCGAGATATTGAGTATCTGCATATTATTGTTATTATTATCGTTATAATTTTGTATTTATATTAATTGTTAAATTTGCTATTTTGGTTATTGTTTTTCGCATGTGAGTCATTGAATAACTTAGTATTTTCAAATTTAAATTTTTTAGTCGATTGATAAATTAGGCATCTGTATATTTTTTGTACTCTAGCATTTATGATAAAATTTTATATTACATTATATTTGATATAAAGTTATTTTATATTATATGAAATTATGATTATTGATTATATTATATTATATTTTATCAATTATTATAACACATTTGTTAATAAGTGTACTATTTTGCTATTTTTTCCCTACACCGGCGCCACTTCTATTGACTTTATATACTGTTTTGTTTTATTCGTTTTTGGTCTTTCCTTTGGAGATTGGAAAATATTTGTTTGGATTGCTTGTCGAGTCACTCGAATATTTTCTTTCCCTGCCATTTTATCATTTTATTATTGTCGAGTTCCTTGGCATAGAAAATTGTTTTATCATGAAATTTGTTTTTTGCTGTTTTCAAGTTAATAAACAGATTCCATTTGTACCATTTTTTAACTTCATTTTTTTTACTTTGCAGTTTTAGTCCCCTCTTACTTTGGTCGAGATATTAAGTATTTGTGTATTATTATTATTATCCTTATAATTTTTTATTTATATTAATTGTTAAATTCACTATTATGGTTATTGTTTTTCGCATGTGAGTCATTGAATAACTTAGTATTTTCAAATTTGAATTTTTTTAGTCGATTGATAAATTAGGCATCTGTATTTTTTTTTTTACTTTAGCATTTATGATAAGATTTTATATTCAATTATATATGATATAAAGTTATTTTATATTATATGAAATTATGATTATTGATTATATTATATTATATTATATCAATTATTATAACACATTTGTTAATAAGTGTACTATTATAATTTTATCAAGTTTCTTTAGAAGCAGCTTTTTTATTATGTTTAATAATTATATTATAATATATTATCATTTTATTATAGTATGAACTTGTTATGGTATCAATGTATTGTAAATAAAAAATATATATATTCTACTTTTGTGGTTTGAGTGATATAATTTGTCGAGTCACTCGGCTGTATCGATGCTTAGTTTGTGAAAATAGTTAAACAATTATCTGTATGCATTTTATTTTTTGTTTCTTTTATTTATGTTAATTAATAAATGTAATTTTTTTATTTTTCTCATATAGTTTATCGATCAACTTCATATTCTCAATTATGATTTTGTCAAGATACTTGATAAAGTAAAAATATGCATCAATTATTTTATTATTTTATTTATTTATATATTATATTAAATCCTTACAGTATATCATATTATATATTTTTCATTTATTGTGTGTTAGTGAAGTAAATTTTTTGTATGATCATTATATTAATTTATTATAATAATTGTAGTCGTTATATCACCTATCCTACCTAAATTTTTGGTTTTTTTGGATTTTGCAGTTGTGGTGTCAGATTTGATTTGTTTTTTTTTTTTGTGATAGCCGCAATGTTTGACTTGATAATTTGTTTAGTAGATTTGGTGTTCATTTTGTAAGAGATTCATATATTTTTATATTATTTATTTTCCCTATTGAAATCTTATAAATCATCAGCTATTGTTGACTTTTATTCCGGGGGATTTTTTTCCCTTTTCGAGTTACTCGGCATTCTTGATGTATGAGTTTGTCGAGTTACTTAGTAAATGAATCATATTGGTTTTAGTTTTTCTTTATGTTTGTTTTTTATTTTTTTCTATATTATTTTCTAACTTATTTTTTCTTTTGTTTTGTTTTTCATATATTGCATTGAGGTTGGCAAAAACATGTTTTGATTCATTGTCGAGTTAGTCGAAAAATATTTTTTTGCCCATTTTATTTTTATTTTACTCTTGTCAGCCGGCATAGACAAATATTTTATTATTTATATTTTTTTGTTTATGTTAAGTTATCAAACAAAATTCAATATGATAAAATATTTAATACAACATAAAATTTAAGAGTATATTAGTTACATATTTATAAATTAGGCACCTGTATACTTTTTTTACTCTGGCATTTATGATAACAATTTATATTAAATTGTATATCATATAAAATTATTTTATATTATATGAAATTATGATTATTGATTATATTTTATTATATTTTATCAATTATTATAACATATTTTTTAAATATTGTACTATTATAATTTTATCAATTTTCTTACAAGAAATAGTTTTTATTATGTTTAATAATTATAATATAATATATTATCAATTTATTATAGTATGAACTTGTTATAGTATCAATGTCTTGTACATAAATATATTTCTTTTCTATTTTGTTGGTTTTGGTGATATAATTGGTCGAAGTTTTCTCATATAAGTCATCGATCAACTTGCCATTCTCAATTATGATTTTGTCAAGATACTTAATAAAGTAAAATGTGCATGAATAATTTTATTCTTTCATTTATTAGAATATGTTATAGTAAAATATATATTTTATGAAATTATTATATATTATATTAAATCCTTACAAGATATGATACTATATTTTTATCAATTATTGTATGTTAGTGTAGTTATCTTTTTTATAATCATTATATTAATTTGTTATAATAATTGTAGTCATTATATCATTACTATTATAATAATAATCGGCTTTCATTATTGTTAATGATGGTGGTGAAATTTAGTATGCATTTGCTTTGTTTCTGTAATTTCGTTTTTCGATTAACTCGACAAACTGAACTGTAGTTTCTCGATTAACTCGACAAGCTTGTTCTGCTTGTTTCTGTAATGATGATGGTGAAATTTTTACTTTTGTTGGATTTTGCAATTTTGGTGTAATATTTTATTTCGCATAATAGCCGCAATCTTTGACCTAATAAATTGTTTTTTACATTTGGTGTTCATTTTGTAAGAAATACATATATTTTTATATTATTATTTTTTCCCTATTCAAATCTTATAAATCTACTATTGTTGACTTTTATTTTGTGTGTGTTTATTTCTTTTTTTCCTTTACGAGTAACTCGGCATTGTCAATGTATGTGTTTGTCGAGTTCCTTGATAAATGAATCATATGGATGTTGGTTTTTTTTTTTTTTTTTCATTTATATTAATTTTAACTTAATTTTTCTTTTTTTTTTTTTCATGTATTGTAAAAGTTTTTTTTTATTTCTCACCTTTTTTATTTTAGTTATATAATTCGTCAGATAACTTGTCAATCTCAATGTTGAATTCGTTGAGTTACTTCAAAAATGAATCATATGTATGTTGGTTTTTGTTTTTGTATTTTTTTTTTCATTTATATCAATTTTTAACATATTTTTTGTTTTGTTTTGTTTTTCATATAATGCATTGAGGTTTAAAAAAAAAAAATTTGGTTGATCATTAAGTAGATCAAAAAAAAAAAAATTTCCATTTTTTTTTTCTTTTTATTAAGCCAACATAGGTGGGTATTTTATTTGTTTGTGAAATTATTTATAAAAAAAATTCTGTATGCATTTGTTTTTTTATTCCTTTTCATTTATATTAATTTTATATTGAAATTTTTTATTTTTCTCATATAATTCATTGATCAACTTGATATTCGAATTATGATTTTGTCAAGATTCTTCATAAAGTAAAGATTTGTATCAATTATGTTATTTTCTCATTTATTAGAATATGTTATAGTAAAATATATATTTTATGAAATTATTATATATTATATTAAAACCTTACAAAGATATATGATATTAAATTTTATCAATTATTGTATGTTAGTGTAGTTAGTTTTTGTATGATCATTATATTCATTTATTATAATAATTGTAGTCATTATATCATTTCTAATATAATAATCGGCTTTCATTATTGTTAATAATGATAGTAAAATTTACTATGAATTTGCTCGTTTATGTAATTTGTTTTCTAGATTAATTCGACAAACCCGAAATGTAGTTTATCGATTTACTCGAAGATTTAGATTTCAACTATCGCACCTAAATTTTTGCTTTTGTTGGATTTTGCACTTCTGTTGTATAATTTTATTTTCCATACCAGCCGCAATGTTTGACTTGATAATTTGTGTATTATATCTGGTGTTTATTTTGTAAGAGATGCATATATTTTTGTATTATTAATTTTTTCCGAGTTCCGAGGCAATTACGAAAAATGATTCAACTTGATTTCTTCTAAATGATACCCACTTCTTAACACGTGTAATCATTTACAAATTAAAAGTTACTTGTTTTTTGTTTTTTCCCATTTCTTTATCCTTATCTTTGTACTTATATTATTAATACCATTTAAAATTTTATGTACAAATAAACTATTCACGTATTAGAAATAAACGACGTGGTTTTGGCAGTGATATTTTCTATTTTTCCTTTGTTTGATTTGTACAATACATATATACATAGTTTTTGCATCTTTTCTATTTTCTTTGTTTTCAGCCTTGCTCTTTGATTTTTACTCTCATCAAACCCTATAAAGCTTTGATTAGTTATTTTTGGTTCCATGATCTATGTTAGCTGAAATTAGTCCTTATTTCATTGAATTTCTGTTTTTCCCACTTCAAATCATTGTAGCTTCTTTCTTCTATTCGAAAATCTAATTCCCAACTCCTTCGTCCACCTATTGAGTTTGAGTCTAGATTGTACAAGTTCGATTTTGATTTTATTGATTTCATCGGTTCTTTTTCGATTGGTTTTAGAGTAAGTTGACAACTTAAATTTCTGTGTATGTAATTATTTACTCATACAAATTTGAATTTAATTTTTATTTGTGTTATTTGGTTTATTCTTTCATTATATCTTTATTAACAAGTTTAGTTTTAATATCATGTATTCATAGGCTATACTAGAACATAAGAATTATAATCAATTATAATTTTTTTCCTCTTGCTTATTCCATCTAAGTAGTAATCTTATTCTTCTTTGTGTTAATAATGTTTATATTATATTTTTTATTGTTTTATACATGGAATTAGACTAATTTTTATATTTGTTGTATAATAAAATATATTAGATGTCAAGCAAAAAATTTATTGACTCAAATAAAGAACAACAAAACAAGAAAAGGAGACAGATGTATGCTCAGCATACACAGTATAAATCTAACAAGAAGATTCGAAAAACAAGGATTCAATTACTTGAAGATATTGAGTTCAATGATATCAATTCAACAGATAGTTTACAATTACCTGGTGAGCTAATGTTTTTTTTTTATGTTTTTCCCATTATGCATATTTTTGTTCCATTTATTTATTTATGTTGTTCTGATTTGTCGTATTTTTTATAGCTGGAGAATTGAATGAAGATGGACATGGAATTTCTTTTATTGGCTCTAACAATTTAGAAGATGATAGCATAATAAACCATATGTATTATGAAGAACATGAAAATCAAAATCATGAATACCAATTAACTCCTTGTATTTCAAATATTACTATGAGACATGTGCTTACAAAAACTTATGTATTACGTACTCCAACAAATTGTATTCACTGTCTTGCAAAAAAGTTTGAAAAAGAAAGTAAAGGTTTTTGTTGTTATGATGGAAAGATCAAATTGTATATCAACTGTTCACCTTCTATTTTATATGATTTATATACTTCAAGTTCAGATGAAGCATTAGATTTTAAAAATAATGTACGAAATTATAATAACCATTTTGCTTTTACTTCTTTTGGAGTGAAGTTTGATAAAGATCTATCTAAATCTACTAATTACAAAGGTATTTACACTTTTAGAGTTCAAGAACAAGTATACCATTATATAAATCCAATTCTAAACATTGATAATAATCCATCATATTTACAGTTATACTTTTATGATATAGACAATGAAATACAAAATAGATTAAATACATCTATGAATTTCTCATCATCTTTACTACACATATTAGTAAATCTATTAAAGATTAATCCATATTCCAGATTTTTTTGTTCCTTAAGTGACATTGAAAGTCTTCAAACATGCAAAATTCATATTAGATGTGATGCTGGTCTGGATCAAAAAGTATATAATGCACCTTCTGTGTCTCAAGTGGCTGCAGTTTGGGTTGATTAGGACCCATCTGCAGACATAAGATATCGTGATATATCAATTTACTGTCACTCTAATAATTCACATAGAATACATTACTATGTTATGATCCCCTACAATATCCATTATTATTTCCATTTGGTGAGACTGGTTGGCATGAAGGTATTGAAAAGGCAAAAAGTAGTACATTTGATGTTCATAGTAGAATAGATAATTCCCTTTCTACTAACAACATCGGCCAGCAAATTGATGTAATAGAGAAAGAAAAAAAGGTAAAGACTACCAATATGTTTGTTCACTTAAACTCATTAAATTTATATTTTCCTGTGATTAAATTTTGTTTTATTTTTCTGTTGTGCAGTTTTCAAGAAGAATAAAAAAGGTTTACAAGTATCTTGTCGTGAATACTATTGCTTCAAATTACAGGTATGTGATACACAAAACAATGTTTTGCTCCATGCTGGTAGACTTCTGCAGAATATGTAGTAGATATGTACGTTAAATTTGAAACAAGTCGATTAGATTATTTTCGTCAAAATCAAAGTGAAACTGCTTTGAATTATATCAAGGAGTTGTTGATAGTGTAGAAAATGGTCAAAATAGAGGTGCACAAATTGGTCGCCGATTATTTTACCTTCCTCTTTTGTTGGGGTCCTAGAGATATGAAAAAAAAGATATATGGACGCCATGGCATTAGTACAAAAATTTGGTAAACCCGATTTATTTTAACATTGACATGTAACCCTAATTGGGTAGAAATAAAACAAGAATTACGGCATAATGATATAGGATGTAATAGACCGATTTAATCGCTAGAATATTTAAATTTAAATTAGAAGAACTTAAAGTTGATTTATTCAAGCACCAAATTTTTGGGCCAGTTGCTGCATATATTTATGTTGTAGAATTCCAAAAACGAGGACTTCCACATGCTCATTTCTTATTAATCTTACAAAGTTGTGCAAAAATTAATAATATTGATAGAGTCGATTCTATTGTATCGTGTGAAATTCCAGATAAAGTAAAATATCCCCATCTTCATTCTATTGTTGTTAAACATATGATGCATGGTCCATGTGGTCATTTGAATCTCCATAATGTTTGTATGGATAGAAAATGTCATTGTAAGAATAAATACCCAAAGGAATATATCTCAAATACTTATATTGGCGATAATTCTTATCCAACTTATAGACGGTTGAACGATAAACGATCATTTATGATTCGAGGACATTTATTAGACAATAGATGGGTTGTACCTTACAATCCATATTTGTGTGCTAAGTTTGATTGCCATATTAATGTAGAAATATGTTCAATGATTAAAGATGTTAAGTACCTTTATAAATATGTTTATAAAGGCTATGATCGTAGTAAGTTTTTCAATCAATAGTACTAATAATGAAAACCCTATTGATGAAATTGAGTTATACCAAAATGGACGTTGGATTTCTCCACCAAGCAATGTGGAGAATATATGGATTTGTTTTGTATGAAATGTCTCCTTCGCTTATCTCATTACAACTACATCTTGAAAATAACCACTTGATAACATATAGAGATTATGAAAATTTAGAAACAAAGAATCAATAATGAATCTAGACAACGCACAATGTTAACTAAATTTTTCATATGAATCTTTCAAATGAACTTTCTAAAACATTATTATATAAAGATTTTCCAAAACTTTTTGTATGGGATGGCCAAGGGAAAATATGGTGTAAAAGGAAAAAGGAAATGTTATTGGTAGAATAGTTACATCTACTATAATCAAGGAGAAAGATATTATTTACGTATCTTGTTAAATCATATTAAAGGAGCAACTTCATTTGAAAATTTAAAATAGTTAATGGTGTTTATTTGTCGCCTTTTCGTGAAACAAATGGCTATGTCACTTGGTTTATTAAAAGACAATAATTATTGTGAGCTTTCTTTAGACGAAGCTATTAGTTATCAAATGCCTTCTTCTCTTCAGAGATTATTTGCTACCATACCGATTTTATGTTCTCCTAATAATCTAGATATTTTATGGAAAAAATTTCACCTATCTTTATGTGAAGATTATTTATCTAATGGTATGTCTATTGCAAATGCGTAAATTAAAGCATTACATGAAATGAATTCTATATTAGAAGCAAATAATAAAATATAAATGATTACCATCTTGTACCTTTTCAAATATATATGGAACAAGAAGACATATTAGCCAAGATTATTAATGAAGAATTAAACAATGTTATTCATTACCGACAATACTATGTATGCAAATAATTTGAATGAATATCAAAAATTGCCTATGATAAAATTCTTACAGATGTATATAGTAATAAAAGTCGATGTATTTTATAGATGGACTGGTGGAACCGGTAAAACTTATTTATATAAAGCTTTGCTCTCACAAGATCGATCTAAAAAATTTATAGGTTTAGCAACATGACTTCCTCGTGTTGCAAATGCTTTTGATTACTCGGTGGATTTAACAAAGACATTCAAGGTTTAAGATACCACTTGAAATAAATCACAATATGACCTGCTCGTTAGTAAGCGACCGCTTCTAGCAAGCTTCTTTAGATTAACAAATTTGATTATTTGGGATGAAGCACCAATGGTTCATCGTTATGCAATAGAGGTGTAGATAGAATGCTAAGAGATGTTAATGATTCTATATTGCCTTTTGGAGGGAAAGTTGTTGTTTTAGGAGGTGATTTCGACAAGTTTTACCAAGAATTCAAAAAGGAAATAAAGAAGCAATCATCGGATCAAGTTTAGTCTTTTCATACTTATGGCCAAATTTTATACAATTACAATTGGTAAAAATATGAGAGCTCAATTAGACCCATACTTTTCTAAGTTATTACTTGATATAGGCAATGGAATCCAACCTAAGCATACCTGTAATATGATTACATTACCAGATGAAATAGCTATACCATTTGATAACAAAATAGTTTCTCTAAAAGAATTTATTCGAAGTGTTTACCCAAACTTACAGAATTATAGCAATGAATTAGATCAGATGATTAATCGAGTTATTTTAACTCCTAAAAATAATGCTGTGGATGAAATAAATAATATTGTACTTGATGAAATTGCTGGTGAAAATGTTATATATTATAGCTTTGACGAAACATTAGAAAAAAATGAACAAAGTATTCATGAAGATTTTCTTAATACACTAACTCCAAATGGTATTCCACCTCATGAACTTGTATTGAAAGAAAATTGTCCTATTATGTTATTGAGAAATATTAATCCATCTGAAGGATTATGTAATGGCACTAGATTAATTTGTCGTGAATTTGAGCGTAATGTTATTCATGCTGAAATATCTGTTGGAGAATGGCGAGGGAAGAAAGTTTTTTTTACCTAGAATTCCATTTATTCCACTTGAAAGTGATAAGAGTACATTCCCTTTTAAAAGAACACAATTTCCAATTCGTCCTTGTTTTACAATAACAATAAATAAAGTTCAAGGTCAAACACTAGATTATGTTGGACTATATCTTCCCGAACCTGTATTTTCTCATGGTCAACTTTATGTTGCATTATCTAGAGCAAAATCCAGTAAATGTATTAGAGCATTAATTATACCAAATGATAAACTCAAAAATCATCTCAGTTGTACAAAGAATGTAGTTTATACAGAAATATTAGCAATTGTGCATTCATAGTGTTTTAATTATTATTATGCTTTATTTGTTTATTATAGGGTTTGTACTTTATAACCAACAAGCTATAAATCAGATTCTTGAAGTATATTCCATGTGTTCTTTGAAGAAAACTTCTACAAAGCTTTGACATGAATAATATTGCGTTGAATAAATAGCCAGATGCTCTTACATCTCTATTGGTGAAGAATATTGTATATGACTTTGAAGAAAATATGTACGAGCTTTGAAATTATTGATAGTGCAAAGTGAATAAATGGCCAATCTATTCAAATGTATGGTGCTATAGTTATGTACGTTTTGTAATACTATCGGATTATAATAAAAAATAATAAAACTCAACATTTGATTTAGATGATTTTTGGATTTTTTTTATAATTATCTGATGTTTTATTTTATAATTATTATATTACAAATAGTGTAGATTTATCAATGATTATTGCTCAAATATTTTCTATTTGCTTTCATCGTCACAAGTTATATTCTCACATTTTATTTTGTTAATTTACTATAAATTTACATTATGAATAATTTATTAAAAAATTTATAGTATATTTGTGTTAACTTAGCAAGAATTTTTTACCATTTATTTTTAACTAAGTACATCTTTTATTATTGTATTTTTATTTTGCTAATATTCCATATTTGTATATTAGTATTATAGATATACTAATATTATATAACATGTTGATTTAAATAAGTAATTCATGGGATATTATTAGTATGAAATATTTTTTCCCTTTGTTATTAATGCAATTTCTAATGATGATTATATATTCAACTTTTCAAAGGTATCTCAGTTTCTGTTATATTCATTTTCGTAATAGATATAGTTATAAAGTGTATTTGATAGCCAACATAATTATATAAAACAAATTCATATAAAATACATTATATTCACCGAAGTTGAATTTTTGAAGTTCAAAACTAAATTCATCTTCGTTGATTCATTTATCAAACTTAATCAAGTTTCTAAGAACTTTGTATTGATCGAGTTAGTTGAGTAAATGGAAAAAAAATTTAACAAACAAAGTAAAACATAATTTACAGAGTAAATATTTATTAACAGGATAAAATATTTTTTATATTTCATATGATTTTATTTCCTTCTATATTTAAATGAATACAAATCAACACCTGTAATAAAAATTATCTAAGTATACTTTATTTCTTAATTTTATGGAATTGAGATAAATTGATACAAGAAACTATGCATTACTACGTAGTCTACTCCTACATGTAATCATACCTCTAATAAAGACAACTAAAAATTTACATCATAAATGTACAGATATCTTTTATTCTACACATGTCAATATGATCTTTATTCTATTCATCCTCACCATACACGTATGAAAAAACTATATACATAAACATATATAAATATCTCCGAATCGGGCTTCACCTCGTTATTCCCGATTCGGGTTTCACATCCTCATCCCCAATTGCTGCGTGGCTTGCCACACAGGAATTAATAAATGCTGAGCCCCATCTCCTCCAAGACACGCAGCACTTAATAAATGCTGGGCCCATCCCTTCTCCAATTAATTCAAACAAGCACTGCCTATTCTTTCATGTTTGTAACAATTTCATCCCCATTCCTTCTTTTTTTGTACATATCATCCCCATTTTTCTATTTATAATCACAAATAGTCCCAAAATCACTATTTCACACGCATCTAACAATTCTTGACCAATTTTACCTTTGACTTAACTACATTAAAATAATAAAAAAATTTACAATATAAACATTACAATTGGACCCTTTAACTTTTCTAAAGTATGCATAAATCCTAAATTTTTTTATTTCATTTAAGTTATTGGAGAAGAATTTTGTAGATTGTGGTAGCAAATTTCATATTCACAGTTTAACCATCAATTATTTATTTATTTTGTATTTATTTTATTTTTTAGCTCATTTTGTTAATTCAGATACAAAATTACTCAAATATATAATAACTAATTACACTCATTATAATCTTCAGAAAATTTTTAGCTCAATAATAAATTTTCATTGTTATATTATTTTAAATAATATACATTATAATAATAAAATTAATTCATTTCAATTTCATAAATTTCCCTGAATTATAATTTAAGATAAGAGTGGAAGTACTGACCTAAAATTTTGGGGTGCTTATATTAATAATTTGGGATGTTAAAATCTATTATTAGTATGGTCAAGATTTTTTGAATTACTTGGGGTTGAGTGAGATGCGGTGAGGACAAGTGCGAAAAGAGTTGTTAAGGCATCATTATTGGGGCCCACATCATTTATTAATTATCGCGTGACAAGCCACACGACAATCGGGATGAGAGGATTTAGACCCACATACCTCTATATATATACATTCCTCTTATTACAAAGCAAACACAACAAACATTCTATATTGGCATTTATCGTCAAGTCTTTAATTCTCAATCTCCTCGCATTTCTCTTTAAGATTTTAACTATAAGTCTGTACTATATTTCAACACATACTCTTACAATTCATTATTAGTATAAATATCATTTAATTTTGATAACTTATTTATACTCTTTAATTTATATTTGAAATTTTTTACAGGATCAAACAATGGAAATACAGTACAAATTAATACCAAATATTGCTCCAAATGATACAAATTGGACTTCCAAAATTATTGTTGTGGAAAAATCATTTCCACAAACAAATTCAACGAAGCTTGGACAAAATACCGTAATATGGTATTTATGGATCCCGAGGTATATTACTTCAATCTATGATTTATGTTTCTTGATTTATTTAATTTCGAGACACATAAAATATTTACATGGTATTATATGAAAAATAAAAAAATAAAGTCCATGCAACTATCTATGATGCGAATATCTCAAGATATGAAGACAAGCTACTACTTGGCAAAACGTATCTTGTCTCAAATGCAATGAAGACCACGGTGTTTTGAATGTCAAATTCACAAAGCCATGGAGTATCAAGCTTCTATGGGCAATATATAGTGGATCGATATCAACTTTTGGTCTAACAAGAGTTGAGGAAGTCAATGAAGACCATAGTGTTTTGATATCTTCTACATACAATTTTGTTCCTTTCAACAAATTAGAACCTTACATGGACTCAAATTGCTATATAAGTATTTGTTCCTATCGCCAAATTTTTATAAAAAAAAAAAAAATTTTAAAAAAAAGTTTCAATTTTCATTTAAATTATTATATTTACACGATAGTTTTTACATGTTCATAAATTTAGCCATTTTATTCATAACACATTTCATTTGTCCTAAGTTGTTATTTTTATCCTTTAGATATCATTGAGTTGCAATCGATGTGAAACCTAAAGGTTTGGTTCAAACTAGATTTGAAACACAAACGTGTATTCAAGATATAGTTCTCATCGACACAAGGTTTATATATATATAGCTATATTATTTTCAACTATAAATATATATTCCAATAATTACAATATTATTAAAACATTCATATAGTACTTTCTCATATATTTTATGTGTTTCTATACTAGCTTCAACACCGTGTTGCTAACGATATGGGATAATTTTGTGGAGAAAGAATGTTTGTTTCATTATTGATAACTTGAGCAAGAAACAAATCATCATTGGAAACCATCTAAAAGTAACATCTTTTAGTGGTAATATATTGTCAATAATTTTATAATTCATCAATGGAATATTACGACATTTATAGACAATCTTAACTCTTTCAATAAATATATCTATATTTTTATTTCATGCATGTGCCTTTCAATTTCAACCAAGGCAAACAAAGATATTCTCCTTCAATGCTCATTTAGAACAAGTGGTTGAGCTCACATGATGGTAACAATTTATTTATTCATTATCTTTTACTCAAACTCTATCTCAGATATACATATATACATGTGTATAAATTGCCAATATTTTTACACATTGTGCAAGGGTTGAAACAAATTCGACAAGTTAGATGAAATGATCTTGACAAAGATATATCCATCCTCAAAGAACAAAGAATATTTCAACCCCATACATGAACAATATCACGTAGATTCAACAGATTCTAAATTTGTTATCCGGAGTAAGACTAATCCTAATTAAAATAATATATAGAAAAATGCATTTAATTATTGCACAATATTTATACAATTTCTCTTCAAAATAGCTAATGGGACATGGATATTTACGGGTTTACTTGCGTGCATATGTGAGATTCTAAATCTAACAACAACAAATTTATTTTAAAATACTACATTCTAAAATTATATTAATTAATAAAATAATAAATTAAAACCAAATATATATATCCACGTGAATTCTAGAACTTTTCATATTTGCTTGAGTCCTGATTATTTGAGCGATAAGTCCTTTATATTTATAATATCTCACTTTTAGTCCTATAATTCCTTTTTATTTCAATTTTGTCCTCTTTTATTTGCAACTCAAGTCCTTTAACTTTTAGATTTTTACAAGTAGTCCTCATATTTATACTTTTATATCGGTTTAGTCCTTTATGTTATCACGATTTGATAGTTGTTACAAATGATATTTTGTATCACTGAATATGTTACATATTATATTATATTGTTTTAAACATCACATGTTACATGAATTGGTATTACAGATCCTTTGATGTTACATATGTTACAAATGATGAAATCAATAGTTTTATTTGATAGATTTGGCATTGTGTTCTATATCACTCTGATGTTACATAGTATCAATGTGTATATCTGAACTTATTGAAGTTTAGAGGTTGGTTTTGCGATTGCTTGTTCGTGCTTGTTTACATTTAATGTAGCGATCTAATCTGAGATGTTACAAATGATGTTGTGTATCATTGTTTGATATAGATGTTACAAATGATATTTTGTATCCGATAATTATTCTACAGTTATATTCGTTATTTTACACATATATTCATTAATTAATATTTTGTAGTTTGATATTTTACATTTCAATTTGTAACAGATTGTTACAAAATATTATTTATAATATTTATCAAACATTGATACAATATTATTTGTAACATACGTATCAAATAGTGATACTTATAAAGGACTAAATTGATATAAAAATATAAAATGGGGATCAAGTTTAAAATTTAAAAGTTGAAGAACTTAGGTTGCAAATAAAAGAAGATGAAATTGAAATGAAAGAAGAATAGGGACTAAAGTGAAAGTATTATAAAGATGAAGGACTTATCGCACAAATAATCAAGGACTCAATAAGCAAATTTGGGTGAATTCACGTGAAAATATCTTTTGATATTTGATTTTAATTTATTATTTTTAATTAATGTAATTTTAAGAATGTAGTATTTTAGAATAAATTTGTTGAGTTGATAAATTGGAATTATTTTTAAAGGTGGTTTATTTACAAAAATCTCAAATAAAAAATGCTTTGACAAGCTTAGTGGATTGGGTCGGGCCTCTGGTGGGTCAAGTTTCAAGCCGTGCTTGGATTGATCAAGTTAGGGGTCCACCAAGTATGTAAAATTTTTTTTTTATTAAAATTTGACTCCTATAGTGACGACAAAGTCGTCGATAAAGAGATACGCCTATAGTCACGACAAAAATATCGTCAAATTAAAATATACCTACTAGCCTATATCCGGCTACATTTAGCGATGATTTTGTCGTCTCGTAATATTATAGTAGCGACTTTTTGATCTCTGACACGACTTTCTTGTAGTGAGAAGATTGTAGACAAATACTAGAGTATGAGATAAGAGGAAGTAAATGGAGTTTGAAAGATTTTTGACAATTGTAAAATTAGATTTCAAGAAAGACAATATAGCAACAACTAATTTAGTAAGTCAATTAATTAAAGATGAATTTGTTATAAGACTAAAAAATTTATTAAGTAGAAGTGGAAGTTTAACAATTACAAATGATGCAATAATTCTTAGAAATATACATATTATCGAGACTATAGAAACATCAAAGTTACGAGTTAAGCGTGATGGACCTTTACCATAAAAACAAAACGGATAAAGATTTAGAAAATTTAGAATTTTAGATTATTTATCTTTAAAAGCGTTAAAAATAGATTTATACCAAGAACAAAAGACTAGTATATATATATATATATATATATATATATATATATATATATATATATATATATATATATATATATATACTAGTTTGTGGACGTACGATACTGCGTTCGGTGACCATTAAGCATTAGTTGAGAATATAATTGAAAAAGCGTTTGTCAAAATCAGTTATATGAGAATTTGGAATATATATATATATATATATATATCCTTACTATAATATAGTGTCTATCACATATTTACTATTCACCTTCAACCAACTCGACGTCGTCTTGGTGTTGTATTATTCTTAATTTTGTCCAAATCTCACCATTAATGTCTTGTCGCTTTGTTTAACAAAGCGAGCAACTTTTGTTGACTTTTCTTTTTTGGGGCGTCATTTTACAAATCTTTTTGTCTATTTGTTTTTTCCTTGTTCAAATCTTATAGATGATTTGCTATTTTTTCCTACAGTGCGCTTTGTTGACTTTATATACTTGTTTTGTTTTATTCGTTTTGGTATTTGCTTTGGAGATTGGAAAATTTTTGTTTGGCTTGCTTGTCGAGTCACTCAATTTTTCCACGCCATTTTATCATTTTATTATTCGAGTTCCTTGGCATGAAATTGTTTTATCATGAAATTTGTTCTTTCTTTGCTTTCAAATTAATAAACAAATTCCATTTGTACCATTTTTAAACTTCATTTGTTTTACTTTGCAATTTTAGTCCCCTCTTACTTTGGTCAAGATATTGAGTATCGCATATTATTATTATTATTATCGTTATAATTTTGTATTTATATTAATTGTTAAATTTGCTATTTTGGTTATTGTTTTTAGCATGTGGTCATTGAATAACTTAGTATTTTCAAATTTAAATTTTTTAGTCGATTGATAAATTGGCATGTATATTTTTTGTACTCTAGCATTTATGATAAAATTTTATATTACATTATATTGATATAAAGTTATTTTATATTATATGAAATTATGATTATTGATTATATTATATTATATTTTATCAATTATTATAACACATTTGTTAATAAGTGTACTATTTTGCTATTTTTCCCTACACTTCTATTGACTTTATATCTTTTTGTTTTATTCGTTTTTGGTCTTTCCTTTGGAGATTGGAAAATATTTGTTTGGATTGCTTGTCGAGTCACTCGAACATTTTCTTTCCCCGCCATTTTATCATTTTATTATTGTCGAGTTCCTTGGCATGAAAATTGTTTTATCATGAAATTTGTTTTTTTGTTTTCAAGTTAATAAACGATTCCATTTACCATTTTTAACTTCATTTTTTTTACTTTAGGTTTAGTCCCCTCTTACTTTGGTCGAGATATTAAGTATTTGTATTATTATTATTATCCTTATAATTTTTATTTATATTAATTGTTAAATTCACTATTATGGTTATTGTTTTTCGCATGTGAGTCATTGAATAACTTAGTATTTTCAAATTTGAATTTTTTAGTCGATTGATAAATTAGGCATCGTATTTTTTTTTACTTTAGCATTTATGATAAGATTTTATATTCAATTATATATGATATAAAGTTATTTTATATTATATGAAATTATGATTATTGATTATATTATATTATATTATATCAATTATTATAACACATTTGTTAATAAGTGTACTATTATAATTTTATCAAGTTTCTTACAAAGCAGTTTTTATTATGTTTAATAATTATATTATAATATATTATCATTTTATTATAGTATGAACTTGTTATGGTATCAATGTATTGTAAATAAAAATATATATATTCTACTTTTGTGGTTTGGTGATATAATTTGTCGAGTCACTCATTTGTCTTAGTTTGTGAAAATAGTTAAACAATTATCTGTATGCATTTTATTTTTGTTTCTTTTATTTATGTTAATTAATAAATGTAATTTTTATTTTTCTCATATAGTTTATCGATCAACTTCATATTCTCAATTATGATTTTGTCAAGATACTTGATAAAGTAAAATATGCATCAATTATTTTATTATTTTATTTATTTATATATTATTAAATCCTTACAGGTATATCATATTATATTTTTTCATTTATTGTGTGTTAGTGAAGTAAATTTTTGTATGATCATTATATTAATTTATTATAATAATTGTAGTCGTTATATCACCTATCCTACCTAAATTTTGGTTTTGGATTTTGTTGTGGTGTTGATTTGTTTTTTTTTTTTTTGTGATAAGCATGTTTGACTTGATAATTTGTTTAGTAGATTTGGTGTCATTTTGTAAGAGATTCATATATTTTTTATTATTTATTTTCCCTATTGAAATCTTATAAATCATCAACTATTGTTGACTTTTATTCGAGGGATTTTTCCTTTTCGAGTTACTCGGCATTCTTGATGTATGAGTTTGTCGAGTTACTTAGTAAATGAATCATATTGGTTTTAGTTTTTCTTTATGTTTTTTTATTTTTTTCTATATTATTTTCTAACTTATTTTTTTTTTGTTTTGTTTTCATATATTGCATTGAGGTTGGCAAAACATGTTTTGATTCATTGTTCGTCGATTCGAAAATATTTTTTGCCCATTTTATTTTTATTTTACTCTTGTCGTGGCATAGACAAATATTTTATTATTTATATTTTTTGTTTATGTTAAGTTATCAAACAAAATTCAATATGATAAAATATTTAATACAACATAAAATTTAGAGTATATTAGTTACATATTTATAAATTAGGCACTGTATACTTTTTTACTCGGCATTTATGATAACAATTTATATTAAATGTATATCATATAAAATTATTTTATATTATATGAAATTATGATTATTGATTATATTTTATTATATTTTATCAATTATTATAACATATTTTTTAAATATTACTATTATAATTTTATCAATTTTCTTACAAGAAATAGTTTTTATTATGTTTAATAATTATAATATAATATATTATCAATTTATTATAGTATGAACTTGTTATAGTATCAATGTCTTGTACATAAATATATTTCTTTTCTATTTTGTTGGTTTTGGTGATATAATTGGTCGAAGTTTTCTCATATAAGTCATCGATCAACTTGCCATTCTCAATTATGATTTTGTCAAGATACTTAATAAAGTAAAAATGTGCATGAATAATTTTATTCTTTCATTTATTAGAATATGTTATAGTAAAATATATATTTTATGAAATTATTATATATTATATTAAATCCTTACGATATGATACTATATTTTTATCAATTATTGTATGTTAGTGTAGTTATCTTTTTATAATCTTTATATTAATTTGTTAATAATAATTGTAGTCATTATACCATTACTATTATAATAATCGACTTTCATTATTGTTAATGATGGTGGTGAAATTTAGTATAATTTGCTTTGTTTCGTAATTTCGTTTTTGATTAACTCGACAAAGCGAGCGTAGTTCTCGATTAACTCGACAAGCGTTACGCTTGTTTGTAATGATGATGGTGAAATTTTACTTTTTGGTTTTGCAATTTTGGTGTAATATTTTATTTCGCATAATAGCGCAATCTTTGACCTAATAAATTGTTTTTACATTTGGTGTTCATTTGTAAGAAATACATATATTTTTATATTATTATTTTTCCTATTCAAATCTTATAAATCATCTACTATTGTTGACTTTTATTTTGTGTGCGTTTATTTCTTTTTTCCTTTCGAGTAACTCGGCATTGTCAATGTATGAGTTTGTGAGTTCCTTGATAAATGAATCATATGGATGTTGCTTTTTTTTTTTTTTAATTTATATTAATTTTAACTTAATTTTTCTTTTGTTTTTTTTTCATGTATTGTAAAAGTTTTTTTATTTCTCACCTTTTTATTTTAGTTATATAATTAGCCGATAACTTGTCAATCTCAATGTTGAATTAGTTGAGTTACTTCAAAATGAATCATATGTATGTTGGTTTTGTTTTTGTATTTTTTTTCATTTATATCAATTTTTAATATTTTTTGTTTTGTTTTGTTTTCATATATAATGCATTGAGGTTTAAAAAAAAAATTTGGTTGATCATTAAAGATCAAAAAAATAAATTTTTCCATTTTTTCTTTATTAAGCCAACATAGGTGGGTATTTTATTTGTTTGTGAAATTATTTAAAAAATTCGTATGCATTTGTTTTTTATTCCTTTTCATTTATATTAATTCTTATATTGAAATTTTTATTTTTCTCATATAATTCATTGATCAACTTGATATTCGAATTATGATTTTGTCAAGATTCTTCATAAAGTAAAGATTTGTATCAATTATGTTATTTTCTCATTTATTAGAATATGTTATAGTAAAATATATATTTTATGAAATTATTATATATTATATTAAAACCTTACAGTATATGATATTAAATTTTTATCAATTATTGTATGTTAGTGTAGTTAGTTTTTTGTATGATCATTATATTCATTTATTATAATAATTGTAGTCATTATATCATTTCTAATATAATAATCGGCTTTCATTATTGTTAATAATGATAGTAAAATTTACTATGAATTTGCTCTCTTTATGTAATTTGTTTAGATTAATTCGACAATAAACTGAAAGTTTATCGATTTATCAATTTAGATTTCAACTCGCACCTAAATTTTTGCTTTTGTTGGATTTTGCACTTCATTGTATAATTTTATTTTCCTACGTATGATGTTTGACTTGATAATTTGTCTATTATATCTGGTGTTTATTTTGTAAGAGATGCATATATTTTTGTATTATTAATTTTTCCGTTAGGGGCAATTACTGAAAAATGATTCAACTTGATTTCTTCTAAATGATACCCACTTCTTAACGTGTAATCATTTACAAATTAAAAGTTACTTTTTTTTTTTTCCCATTTCTTTATCCTTATCTTTGTACTTATTATTAATACCATTTAAAATTTTATGTACAAATAAACTATTCATATTAGAAATAAACGTGGTTTTGAGTGATATTTTCTATTTTCCTTTGTTTGATTTGTCAATACATATATACATAGTTTTGCGTCTTTTCTATTTTCTTTGTTCTCAGCCTTGCTCTTTGATTTTTACTCTCATCAAACCCTATAAAGCTTTGATTAGTTATTTTGGTTCCATGATCTATGTTAGCGAAATTAGTCCTTATTTCATTGAATTTGTTTTCCCACTTCAAATCATTGTAGCTTCTTTCTTCTATTCGAAATCTAATTCCCAACTCCTCGTCCACCTATTGAGTTTGAGTCTAGATGTACAAGTTGATTTTGATTTTATTGATTTCATCGATTCTTTTTCGATTGTTTTCTGAGAAGTTGACAACTTAAATTCTGGTGTAATTATTTACTCATACAATTTTGAATTTAATTTTTATTTGTGTTATTTGGTTTATTCTTTCATTATATCTTTATTAACAAGTTTAGTTTTAATATCATGTATTCATAGGCTATACTAGAACATAAAATTATAATCAATTATAATTTTTTCCTCTTGCTTATTCCATCTATGTAGTAATCTTATTCTTCTTTGTGTTAATAATGTTTATATTATATTTTTATTGTTTTATACATGGAATTAGACTAATTTTTATATTTGTTGTATAATAAAATATATTAGATGTCAAGCAAAAATTTATTGACTCAAATAAAGAACAACAAAACAAGAAAAAGGAGACAGATGTATGCTCGACATCTGCGATATAAATCTAACAAGAAGATTCGAAAACAAGTTCAATTACTTGAAGATATTGAGTTCAATGATGTCAATTCAACGAGATAGTTACAGTGAGCTAATGTTTTTTTATGTTTTTCCCATTATGCATATTTTTGTTCCATTTATTTATTTATGTTGTTACGATTTGTATTATTTTTTATAATGGAGAATTGAATGAAGATGGACATGGAATTTCTTTTATTGGCTCTAACAATTTAGAAGATGATAGCATAATAAACCATATGTATTATGAAGAACATGAAAATCAAAATCATGAATACCAATTAACTCCTTGTATTTCAAATATTACTATGAGACATGTGCCTACAAAAACTTATGTATTACGTACTCAACAAATTGTATTCATTGTCTTGCAAAAAGTTTGAAAAAGAAAGTAAAGGTTTTGTTGTTGATGGAAAGATCAAATTGCATATCAACTGTTCACCTTCTATTTTATATGATTTATATACTTCAAGTTCAGATGAAGCATTAGATTTTAAAAATAATGTACGAAATTATAATAACCATTTTGCTTTTACTTCTTTTGGAGTGAAGTTTGATAAAGATCTATCTAAATCTACTAATTACAAAGGTATTTACACTTTTAGAGTTCAAGGACAAGTATACCATTATATAAATCCAATTCTAAACATTGATAATAATCCATCATATTCAGATTATACTTTTATGATATAGACAATGAAATACAAAATAGATTAAATACATCTATGAATTTCTCATCATCTTTACTACACATATTAGTAAATCTATTAAAGATTAATCCATATTCTAGATTTTTTTGTTCCTTAAGTGACATTGAAAGTCTTCAAACATGCAAAATTCATATTAGATGTGATCTCGGTGCGGATCAAAAGTATATGCATACTGTGTCTCAAGTGGCTACGGTTTGGGTTGATTAGGACCCATGCGGACATAAGATATCGTGATATATCAATTTTGTCACTCTAATAATTCACATAGAATACATTACTATGTTGGATGATCCCTACAATATCCATTATTATTTCCATTTGGTGAGACGGTTGGCATGAAGGTATTGAAAAAAAGTAGTACATTTGATGTTCATAGTAGAATAGATAATTCCTTTCTACTAACAACATCGTTTCGCGGTGATGTAATAGAGAAAGAAAAAAAGGTAAAGACTACCAATATGTTTGTTCACTTAAACTCATTAAATTTATATTTTCCGTGATTAAATTTTGTTTTATTTTTACGTTATGCGGTTTTCAAGAAGAATAAAAAGGTTTACAAGTATCTTGTCGTGAATACTATTGCTTCAAATTACAGTATGTGATACACAAAACAATGTTTTGCTCCATCTTGTAGACTTCGCGACAATATGTAGTAGATATGTACGTTAAACTTGAAACAAGTCGATTAGATTATTTTCGTCAAAATCAAAGTGAAATCCAGTCTGAATTATATCAAGGAGTTGTTGATAGTGTAGAAAATGGTCAAAATAGAGGTGCAAATTGGTTGGTCGGATTATTTTACCTTCCTCTTTTTTGGGGTCCTAGAGATATGAAAAAAGATATATGGGCCATGGCATTAGTACAAAAATTTGGTAAACTGATTTATTTTTAACATTGACATGTAACCCTAATTGGGTAGAAATAAAACAAGAATTGGCATAATGATATAGGACGTAATAGACTGATTTAACTGCTAGAATATTTAAATTTAAATTAGAAGAACTTAAAGTTGATTTATTCAAGCACCAAATTTTTGGGCGATTCTTGCATATATTTATGTTGTAGAATTCCAAAACGAGGACTTCCACATGCTCATTTCTTATTAATCTTACAAAGTTGTGCAAAATTAATAATATTGATAAGTCGATTCTATTGTATCGTGTGAAATTCGGATAAAGTAAAATATCCCCATCTTCATTCTATTGTTGTTAAACATATGATGCATGGTCCATGTGGTCATTTGAATCCCATAATGTTTGTATGGATAGAAAAGGTCATTGTAAGAATAAATACCCAAGGAATATATCTCAAATACTTATATTGATAATTCTTATCCAACTTATAGACGGTTGAACGATAAACGATCATTTATGATTCGAGGACATTTATTAGACAATAGATGGGTTGTACCTTACAATCCATATTTGTGTGCTAAGTTTGATTGCCATATTAATGTAGAAATATGTTCAAGCTTAAAGATGTTAAGTACCTTTATAAATATGTTTATAAAGGCTATGATCGTGTAAGTTTTTCAATCAATAGTACTAATAATCCTATTGATGAAATGAGTTATACCAAAATGGACGATTGGATTTCTCCACGAAGCAATGTGGAGAATATATGGATTTGTTTTGTATGAAATGTCTCCTTGATTATCTCATTACAACTACATCTTGAAAATAACCACTTGATAACATATAGAGATTATGAAAATTTAGAAACAATGTCAATAATGAATCTAGACAACGACAATGTTAACTAATTTTTCATATGAATCTTTCAAATGAACTTTCTAAAACATTATTATATAAAGATTTTCCAAAACTTTTGTATGGGATGGAGGAAAATATGGTGTAAAAGGAAAAATGTTATTGGTAGAATAGTTACATCTACTATAACTGAAGGAGAAAGATATTATTTACGTCTTGTTAAATCATATTAAAGAAGCAACTTCATTTGAAAATTTAAAAATAGTTAATGGTGTTTATTTGTCGTCTTTTGTGAAATGACTATGTCACTTGGTTTATTAAAGACAATAATTATTGTGAGCTTTCTTTAGACGAAGCTATTAGTTATCAAATGCCTTCTTCTCTTAGTAGATTATTTGCTACCATCTTGATTTTATGTTCTCCTAATAATCCAGATATTTTATGGAAAAAATTTCACCTATCTTTATGTGAAGATTATTTATCTAATGGTATGTCTATTGCAAATGCAATTAAAGCATTACATGAAATGAATTCTATATTAAAGCAAATAATAAAATATAAATGATTACCATCTTGTACCTTTTCAAATATATATGGAACAAGAAGACATATTAGCCAAGATTATTAATGAAGAATTAAACAATGTTATTCACGCCGACAATACTATGTATGCAAATAATTTGAATGAATATCAAAAATTGCCTATGATAAAATTCTTCAGGATGTATATAGTAATAAAAGTCGTATGTATTTTATAGATGGACTGGTGGGCGGTAAAACTTATTTATATAAAGCTTTGCTCTCTACAATTCGATCTAAAATTTATAGGTTTATGACTTCCCGGTGTTTGCGGCTATATTATACAGTGATTGACACATTCAGGTTTAAGATACCACTTGAAATAAATCACAATATGACTGTTCATTAGTAAGCGATCTGCTCTAGCAAGTTTCTTTAGATTAACAAATTTGATTATTTGGGATGAAGCACCAATGGTTCATCGTTATGCAATAAATTTGTAGATAGAATGCTAAGAGATGTTAATGATTCTATATTGCCTTTTGGAGGGAAAGTTGTTGTTTTAGGAGGTGATTTCGACAAGTTTTACCATAATTCAAAAGGAAATAAAAAGCAATCATCGGATCAAGTTTAGTCTTTTCATACTTATGGCCAAATTTTATACAATTACAATTGGTACAAAATATGAGAGCTCAATTAGACCCATACTTTTCTAAGTTATTACTTGATATAGGCAATGGAATCCAACCTAAGCATACTGTAATATGATTACATTACCGGATGAAATAGCTATACCATTTGATAACAAAATAGTTTCTCTAATTTATTGATGTTTACCCAAACTTACGTAATTAATGAATTAGATCGGATGATTAATCGAGTTATTTTAACTCTAAAAATAATCTTTATGGATGAAATAAATAATATTGTACTTGATGAAATTGTTGGTGAAAATTTATATATTATAGCTTTGATGAAACATTAGAAAAAATGAACAAAGTATTCATGAAGATTTTTAATACACTAACTCCAAATGGTATTCCACCTCATGAACTTGTATTGAAAGAAAATTGTCCTATTATGTTATTGAAAATATTAATCCATCCGAAGGATTATGTAATGGCACTAGATTAATTTGTCGTGGATTTGGTAATGTTATTCATGCTTGAAATATCTGTTGGAGAATGGCGAGGGAAGAAAGTTTTTTACCTAGAATTCCATTTATTCCACTTGAAAGTGATAAGAGTACATTCCTTTTAAAAGAACACAATTTCCAATTAGTCCTTGTTTTGCATAACAATAAATAAAGTTCAAGGTCAAACACTAGATTATGTTGGACTATATCTTCCCGAACATGTTTTCTCATGGTCAACTTTATGTTGCATTATCTAGAGCAAAACCAAGAAATGTATTAGAGCATTAATTATACCAAATGATAAACTCAAAATTCATCTCGGTTGTACAAAAGAATGTAGTTTATACAAAATATTAGCAATTGTGCATTCATAGTGTTTTAATTATTATTATGCTTTATTTGTTTATTATAGGGTTTGTACTTTATAACCATGATTACAATTGTATTCTTGAAGTATATTCCATGTGTTCTTTGAAGAACACTTCTACAAAGCTTTGACATGAATAATATTGCGTGAATAAATAGCCACCGCTCTTACATCTCTATTGGTGAAGAATATTGTATATGACTTTGAAGAAAATATGTACGAGCTTTGAAATTATTGATAGTGCGGTGAATAAATGGCCAATCTGTTCAAATGTATGGTGCTATAGTTATGTACGTTTGTAATACTATCGGATTATAATCAAAAATAATAAAACTCAACATTTGATTTAGATGATTTTTGGATTTTTTATAATTATCTGTTGTTTTATTTTATAATTATTATATTACAAGTAGTGTAGATTTATCAATGATTATTGCTCAAATATTTTCTATTTGCTTTACATCACAATTATATTCTCACATTTTATTTTGTTAATTTACTTTAAATTTACATTATGAATAATTTATTAAAAATTTATAGTATATTTGTGTTAACTTAGCATTTTTACCATTTATTTTTAACTAAGTGAAACATCTTTTATTATTGTATTTTTATTTTGCTAATATTCCATATTTGTATATTAGTATTATAGATATACTAATATTATATAACATGTTGATTTAAATAAGTAATTCATGGGATATTATTAGTATGAAATATTTTTTCCTTTGTTATTAATGCAATTTCTAATGATGATTATATTCAACTTTTCAAAGGTATCTCGGTTTCATTATATTCATTTCGTAATAGATATAGTTATAAAGTGTATTGATAGCCAACATAATTATATAAACAAATTCATATAAAATACATTATATTCACGAAGTTGAATTTTTGAAGTTCAAAACTAAATTCATCTTCTTGATTCATTTATCAAACTTAATCAAGTTTCTAAGAACTTTGTATTGATCGAGTTAGTTGAGTAAATGGAAAAAAAATTTAACAAACAAAGTAAAACATACTACTGAGTAAATATTTATTAACAGGATAAAATATTTTTATATTTCATATGATTTTATTTCCTTCTATATTTAAATGAATACAAATCAACACGTAATAAAATTATCTAAGTATACTTTATTTCTTAATTTTATGGAATTGAGATAAATTGATACAAGAAACTATGCATTACTACGTAGTCTACTCCTACATGTAATCATACCTCTAATAAAGACAACTAAAATTTACATCATAAATGTACGGATATCTTTTATTCTACACATGTCAATATGATCTTTATTCTATTCATCCTCACCATACACGTATGAAAAACTATATACATAAACATATATAAATATCTCCGCCGGGCTTCACCTCGTTATTCCGATTGGTTTCATCCTCATCCCCAATTCTTGCGTGGCTTGCCACACGTGTAAATCTTGAGCCCCTCCTCCAAGACACGCAGAGACTTAATAAATCTTGGGCCCATCCCTTCTCCAATTAATTCAAACAAACCTGCCTATTCTTTCATGTTTGTAACAATTTCATCCCATTCCTTCTTTTTTGTACATATCATCCCCATTTTCTATTTATAGTCACAAATAGTCCCAAAATCACTATTTCACACGCATCTAACAATTCTTGACCAATTTACTGACTTAACTACATTAAAATAATAAAAAATTTACAATATAAACATTACAATTGGACCCTTTAACTTTTCTAAAGTATACATAAATCCTAAATTTTTTTATTTCATTTAAGTTATTGGAGAAGAATTTTGTAGATTGTGGTAGCAAATTCATATTCAGTTTAACCATCAATTATTTATTTATTTGTAATTTTTTAGCTCATATTTTGTTAATTCGTATACAAAATTACTCAAATATATAATAACTAATTACACTCATTATAATCTTCGTAAAAATTTTTAGCTCAATAATAAATTTTCGCTGTTATATTATTTTAAATAATATACATTATAATAATAAAATTAATTCATTTCAATTTCATAAATTTCCGAATTATAATTTAAGATAAGAGTGAAATCTTGACCTAAAATTTTGGGGTGCTTATATTAATAATTTGGGATGTTAAAATCTATTATTAGTATGGTCGATTTTTTTTGAATTACTTGGGTTGAGTGAGATGCGGTGAGGACAAGTGCGAAAGAGTTGTTAAGGCATCATTATTGGGGCCCACATCATTTATTAATTCTTGCTGACAAGCCACGCAATAACGGACAGAAGGATTTAGACCCCATACCTCTATATATATACATTCCCTCTTATTACAAAGCAAACACAACAAACATTCTATATTGGCATTTATCGTCAAGTCTTTAATTCTCAATCTCCTCGTACTTCTCTTTAAGATTTTAACTATAAGCATACTATATTTCAACACATACTCTTACAATTCATTATTAGTATAAATATCATTTAATTTTGATAACTTATTTATACTCTTTAATTTATATTTGAAATTTTTACAGGATCAAACAATGGAAATACGTACAAATTAATACCAAATATTGCTCCAAATGATACAAATTGGACTTCAAATTATTGTTGTGGAAAATCATTTCCACCAACTGACTAATATTTATGGATCCCGAGGTATATTACTTCAATCTATGATTTATGTTTCTTGATTTATTTAATTTCAGACATAAAATATTTACATGGTATTATACGAAAAATAAAGTCCATGCAACTATCTATGATGAACATCTCACATATGAAGACAAGCTACTACTTGGCAAAATATCTTGTCTCACGAATGTCAAATTCACAAAGCCCAGTATCAAGCTTCTATGGGCAACATATAGTGGACGATATCGGTCGAACAAGAGTTGAGGAAGTCAATGAAGACCATAGTGTTTTGATATCTTCTACATACAATTTTGTTCCTTTCAACAAATTAGAACCTTACATGGACTCAAATCGATATAAGTATTTGTTCTATTTTACAAAAAAATTTTATTCTTTTTCATTTAAATTATTATATTTACACGTTTTACATGTTCATCTTAGCCATTTTATTCATAACACTTGCCTTTTGATTTCTTAGTGAAATTAGTGTCTTCTTCTTGTTTGTCCTTCATTATTTGGTATTACTTTCATGGAGTAGAACAATATTATTTTAAACATTGTTAATTTGTTCTTTCAAGTAAGTAACGATAAGATGAAATTATTTTCTCAACACTAGTTACATAAATAAAAATGAAGTCAAAAACTTTAATACATCCATCACTTTATTATGAAATATTTCGTACATTATTTGGAAAACTTAATTTTGGTGTTCTCTTTACATTTGAGTATTGTGTTTTGAGTTTTGTGTTTTGAGTGTTTGTTTTGAAATTTTTGAAAACACGTTCTTTTTAGAATTTTTGAAAATTGTTTCTCAAAACAAAACTCAAAAACGTTACTTGATTTGTTTTGAAAATTTGGACTTACATAGAATTAAAAACATCTAAAAACAATTAAAAATAATTATTGTTGGAATTAAAAACAATTAAAAACTTGGAATTATTTGGAATTAAAAATAATTATTAATTAAAAACAATTAAAAACAATTAATTATTTGGAAATAAAAAATTATTAATTAAATACAACTAAAACACTTAAAAGCGGAAAAAACACGGATGTGACTTAATCCCCCGACCTCCAAGGTAGAAAGCGCGTGTCTTGACCGTTTTGGAAAGAAGCCGCATTTTATAGAGAAAACGCGGAAAATGACTAAATCATCAGTTTTTTTGCCCAACATAAAAAAAAAAAAAAAAAAAATTGCTGCATTCTGGACTCGAAATACAGACCTCCATTTCTAAAACGCGCGTTTTAGCCGTTTTGAAAAATGACCGCTTTTATAAAGAAAACGCGAAAACGACTAAAATATCGTTTTGCATTTCATTTGTAATTTTTTTTGGTATTTTAGAAAATACATTTTCAAAAATGGATAAATAAACATATTTTGACTATTTTTAAAATCAGAAAATGTGTTGAGAACACCAAAGAGGACATCCTTTATTTTTCTCGATTTTGACTTTGTAAAAATTTCAAAATTATGAGCCTAGTTGTACCGAAGAATCCGTGACACGCAGGTGGATCATATAAGCCAGTGCAAGAAGCAAATTTTGGCACAACTAAGGTGCTTTAAATTTTTTTTGTTTCTTCTTTGCTGTCATATTCAGGCCCCTAACACCAGTGGCATTCATGTATTGGTTGATTAATTATCTTTTAACTTGAATAGGAGACGACCCTTTAACGAATCCAAATCTGCTGTCTCATTGTTCCACCAATAGAAAATAAATACATCATCAAATAAATACAAGTTAATTTTAATACCAAGTGTGAACATATTAAGTAATTATATTTATTTGATAATGTGTACATTTTTTATTGATGAAAAGATACACATTTGAAACAGTAGATGTTGGCACTTAATTAACATATTTTTATGGTCAACCAAAAAATTGATTAAGTGATTGTTTGATTCTCATTAAAATATATATTTTTTTCTTATTTTTTGACTTTTTGGACAAAAATGACTAAAATATTCTTTTTTTCTAGTCAAATATTGAGACTATTTTGAAAAGCAAAAAGACATTTTAAATTGAATAAATCATGTCTTCTTGTGACCAGCCCATTTTAAATTGAATAAATCATACTTATATAAAGTGGAAAAAAAATATTGGCGTATTAAATAATATAATACATATGATACATAATATGTATGATTTAAATAACTAATTACTGTTTAATCAAATATATTAAAATAATCATGTTATTATAATTAAATTAATATATTAATTTTAATAGTTGTTATAGGATATAAAAATATATGATTTCTTTTAAACAAATATGAGTTATACAATAATTAATTATTGTTTAGTCAAATATAATAAAATAATTGTGTTATTATAATTAAATTAATATATTAATTTCAATAGTTATTATATGATATAAAAAAATAATTTATTTTAAAACAAATAATATGAGATATATAATAAGTAATTACTGTTTAATCAAATAAATATTATTATAGTTGTAGCAACAATTTGCAACTCGTCATTTTCATTTTCGATTGAAGACACATAAAATTTGATTTCCAGTCTGTCTGTATTAGATTAGCTTTGTTTATAATTTTGATAGTCCCAATAAACTAGTATATATCGCTTATCGTGGTGGGATTAAATAGTATATGATTAAATTAAATTTGGAAATTCAATATAACCAATCAACTAGGGTTTCAAAGTCGATCTCTAAGAGTGATGATGAAGACCAATTTTGAGAACATTCTTCAAAAGTGATGAACTGAGGAATTCAAAAATGTTGAAAACAAATTTGGCACTAGATTTGATAAGAATGAATTTGAAAAAAGAGAGGTGAGGAAGAAGAAATGATTTTGACTTCAATTTTTACAAACAAGTATGTAAAATTTTAGAGTGAGTGAGAGTGAATAAACCTCACTATCAGTCTATTGATTATCCATCATTATCAACAAGCTGAGGATAAGTACAAAGAGTCAAGAGTCAGGCACGTTTCATCTCTTACCTAAAAGTTGATGCTAGTCAAAATTATGAGCCTAGTTGTACCGAAGAATCCGTGACACGCGGGTGGATCGTATAAGCCAGTGCAAGAAGCGAATTTTGGCACAACGAAGGTGCCTTATATTTTTTTTGTTTCTTCTTTGCTGTCATATTCAGGCCCCTAACACCAGTGGCATTCATGTATTGGTTGATTAATTATCTTTTAACTTTGAATAGGAGACTACCCTTTAACGAATCCATATTTAGTCTTCTAAATGTGTTTCTTTAATTGTTCTACCAATAAAAAATAAATATATTATTAAATAAATAAAAGTTAATTTTAACAACAAGTGTGAACATATTAAATAATTATATTTATTTGATAATATGTACATTTTTTTTGACAGGACAATCATGGAGAAACACTTTGGAACCTTAGATCTTGACTCTTATTTAACATATTTTTATGGTAAACCAAAAAATTGATTAAATGTGAGTGGCATTCATCTATTGGCTTATTGATTATATTAACTTGAATAGGAGACGATCCTTATAATATATTTTAAACAATAAGATAGCAGACAACAATCCTCGATTCATGTCTTTCTTGTGACCAGCCCATTTGTAAAAGTTGTTTACATGTGTCATACATTTGATTCGATGAAAAAATTATTTATTTATTTAAATTGAATTTTCATCGTGTTCTCTTACACCCGACGAATTTCTCATTACAAGTAGACAATGACGCATTCCACTTTAAGTACTCTCATCAAAATCCCAGTACCAGAATATATTCTCCAACTGACCACTAGCTAAAGCAGTTTGTGAATTTCTTCAATGGCCAGCAGCAATGATACTCATGAAATTAGCTATGAAAATACCATCGCTGAACAAGCTCAACTTTTAGTAATCATGGTGCCATTTCCAGTCCAAGGCCACCTCAATCAGCTTCTCCAACTCTCCTGCCTTATATCCTCTTATGGCATTCCGGTTCACTATGTCAGCTCCGCCATCCACAACCGCCAAGCCAAAGTCCGGACCAACGGCCTAAATCCTCTAGATGTAGCGAAACTCTATTTCCACGATCTTTCAACACCGGCTTTCGACTCTCCTCCCCCGAATCCAGATTCAACTAATAAGTTCCCAGTACAGCTGCAGCCTGTCTGGTATTCCACGTTGAGCCTCCGCCAACCGGTGGCTGAATACTTAAAGCACATATCCATGCAAGCAAAAAGAGTTGTAGTTATTCATGACCCTCTTATGTCTGTGGTTGTTCAGGATGTTGCTTCCATTCCCAATGCTGATTCCTATGTTTTTAACTGTATTTCAGCTTATTTTCATTCCTCATTTGTAAGGAAATCCCTGGGAAAACCATTTCCTATTGAACAGCCAAAAAATTTACCCACTTTTGAAGGATGTTTTTCAGATGACGTCTTCAAATTTGGAGCTTTACAGAATGAGCCAATGAAATATAGAGCTGGAGATATATTCAATACATGCAGAGCCATAGAAGGGCCTTTTATTGAACTAATAGAAAGGGAAGACGCTGCTGAGAACAGAAAATTATGGGCAATTGGACCAATTCTCCCATCAAAATCCTTATCAGCTAATAGCCAACACAAATGTTTAGAGTGGCTTGACAAACAAGCTCGAAATTCTGTTATCTACGTGTCGTTCGGGACGTCGACTTCATTGTCAGATGAAGAAATCAAAGAGCTGGCAATGGGATTAGAACAGAGCAAACAGAAGTTCATTTGGGTGTTGAGGGATGCTGATAAAGGGAATGTGTTTGATGGAGAAGTTAGACGAGCAGAATTACCAGACGGGTTCGTGGAAAGAGTCAAAGGGCTAGGAATGGTGGTGAGAGATTGGGCACCACAGCCAGAAATTCTTGCCCATCCTGCAACTGGTGGATTCATGAGTCATTGTGGCTGGAATTCATGCATAGAAAGCATTACCATGGGAGTGCCAATTGCAGCCTGGCCTATGCACTCTGATCAACCAACAAACTCAATGCTCATAACAGAGATATTGAAAACAGGTATTATTGAAGCAACTTGCAAGATTTTAGAACTTCATTCATTTTTTTATATTCAATACGCCCCTCACGCGCATATCAAATTCATTTTTTTCATCAAAGACACACATGAGCACAATTTTCACAAAAGTACGCCAACAAGACTTGGCAAGACTTGAAAACTACCTTGTCTAAAAACCTATGCAGTCACACAGCAGACAAATTTCACAATTTTCAACATGTCCCTTCGCGTGAAAGTCAAATTCATTTTTTTCCATCAATATCCTAATACATGCAAAATTTTCGCAAGTGAGGGGCTGGGAGATATGAACTCAGAACATTTGTCTACTATAATAGTACGTTGAACTATCTCGTCTAAAATCTTAAACTCATAGAGAGTGAACAAATTTATTCTCTTAAATTTTGTCTTGTCTTCTGCAGGTCTTTTCGTGAGGGAATGGGAAAAAGGGGAATTGGTGAAAGCTCCCACCATTGAGAATGTTGTGAAAAGATTGATGGCATCTGAAGAAGGAAATGAGATCCGAAAACGGGCTGAGGAATTGGCTGCTGCTGTTAGGCTATCAACTGAGGAAGGTGGCGCGTCTAAAGCTGAACTGGATTCATTTATTGCCCACATCACTAGAGAGCAGGATAGTGCCTCTACTCCCATTTCTTCTGCATGTTATAATACCTCCTCTCGTGCCTTTGCTACTTGAAGGTTAGAACTCTACCTTCTATTAGACCTTATATTTCGTATATTCTTATGTTAACATTATTACGCTAGACAAAAATTGTCTGTTTAGTAAGATAGATTAAACAATATTTTACACAGCAATAAAGCAACATTTTCAATGGTGGAGAAAGAGAAGGAGAGGAGTATCCACAATGGATGTGGCAAAGTTTCTGTTTAGCATTCTCATTCTCATTCTCAATGCAGGTTCCAAAATAAAAATTTGCTCAAACATCTTGGATAGCAACCCCTAAGAATGTATTGTTTAAAGATTATCAACACTTTGCGTTCGTGTCTAATACGAACTATTGGACAAAACTCGTACTATGTTATGGTTCACTCCAAGATACCACTCTAATGATATGTGAAGGACTCGCGACTCTTTTTTCTCTATACAGAAAACAACTCGCCCTAATATTCTTTATATTAGAAAGTAAATATTAGGGTGACCTAACACGTACATGTTTGAACAATTCAGTATAACTCTGACATTAAAATTTTGCATTGGGAATTCACATCCCCAAACCCCAAACTAGGGGGTGGCCACCAACTCGACCTTACTGCGAAGTTGATCCATGATCGAGTGAAAAATTGAATAATGTAATTAGAGACGTCCAATAGACTAGACAAATATAATAAACAAAATTTTCTCTTATTTTGTATTTTGTTTGTGCTATCCTACTACACCACCCATTTATGACATTCGATGAAGAAAAAAGAAGATTGAAATGAGAAAGAAAGATGGACATTTACATGAGCATGCATTGGCAATCAATCATCATAAATTTACTCGTGTAGAGTGATACAAAACCAAAATCTGAGAAAGCCAAAGAATAACCACAGAAGATACAAAAGTTAAAGTATACTGAAAATGAAAGTATAAAATACAAAATAGAACAAAAGAAAAATATCAACGCTTCAACCCAGAGCATTTCACAGCATATGTAGTCATCGGATACAGGAGCTTGCTATTCTTTGGCATAGCTCATCCACGCATACACGATACCATTCCAAGACTCCATACCAATACAAGAAACTCTCAGAAAGTCTAGTTTACCCAAAAATAGTTATTGTTCATAGAAGGTTATTTCAAACCTAATCACCCTACACAGATCTGTTTAATCACTCAGAGAGTGATTATATTTTCAGCAAAATGATCAGTTATCACCTAAGATCAGAGATCCCCAAAAGAATATCTAAAAGGAGATGAAAGAGCAGAAGACTCAGAGAAGAGAGAGAGAGAGAGAGAGAGAGAGAGAGCGCGATCGGTCAAGAGTGGTACGGTACCAGTGTATTGGGGTTGATGCTGCCTTTTTATCAAAATGTTATCCAACCGTCTAACAGAATGCACCATGGACGATGGGGATCAAGCCACTTGTCATAATCAGATGAAAGTTGCCTTTCACCTTTCAAACTCGTGTTTTGTATGTATACGAGTTCACAACCGAATTGAAAACTTAGCACCATTTATCCCACAATCTTTACCTTGGGACAAGTTTATGATCATTATCATCCTCCATGATGTGAAAAACAATCATCAACTTTTCACTTCATTTTGGCTTCAACCGCAAAGAAGACATTAAGCTTCATCAATATTTAATAATTTCAAACAATTATTAAATTTACTTACTGCTAGAACTTTGGTGCTCATATCTACAGGATTTTCAAGAGTCTTAATCAGACCCTTTGAAAAAATATCTCTAACAAAATGAAATTTTACATCTATGTGTTTGGTTTGATCATGAAACACGGGATTCTTACTAAGATGAATGGCACTCGACTATCGAGTATAATATAGCTTCATTATTACCAAAACCAAATTTATTTAGAAGACCATTTAACCAAACACCCTCTTAGTTGCCATGTGTTCGATTCGAGTTGAATACAAAGCAACAACTTTTTGAAGTTGTGATTTCCAGCCATACTGGTATCACAAATTGTATAGTAGTAAGCACTATTATCAATGTCTTCAGCAAAGTCGTAGTCTACAAAGCCTTTTAGAATAATACATTGCTTACATTTTCTAAACAAAAGGCTTAAAGAAGAAGTCCCCTTGATGTATTTAAGAAGCCACTTCATAGCTTCCCAATGAACTTCACCTGGATTGGCCATAAATCTACTCAAAACACTTATGGTAAAGGTAATATCAAGTCTAGTGCAAACTATTAGATATATTACAGACCCAACAGCACTAGCATAAGGAACAATAGACATTCTATTAGACTTCTTCAGATTTAGGACTTTGATTTGAAGATAATTTGCAAGAGGAACAAAGATTGACTCAGCTTCAGTCATTGCAAATTTGTTTAAAATCTTTGAAATGTAGGATTTCTGATTTAGAAACAATTTGCAATCACTTCTATTTCTTATATTATCCATACCGAGGATTCTCCTAACAGGACCTAAGTCCTTCATTTCAAACTCATCTTTAAGTTTGCACTTTATCTTCTCTATTTCACTTTTATCTTAACTTGCAATTAACATATCATCTACATATAAGACAAGATATAAGGAACTACTACCCCATGTAGGCATCAAAATTACTCTTTTTAAAACTAATATTAATGATATAAGAGTCAAATCTCTATACCATTGTCTTGGGGCCTACATAAGGCCATATAAAGACTTTTTCAGGGACAAACCAAATCAGTTTTGATTTTCTTCTGAAAGCCATTTGGTTGATTCATATAGATTGTTTCATCTAAATTCCATTTAGAAAAAGCAGTCTTAACATCTAATTGATCAATTTTTCAATCAAACTGAGAAGAGAGAGCTAAGATAATTCTGATGGTGGTGTACTTTGCAAAAATATTTCATTGTAATATATCCCTTCCTTTTGGGTAAACCCCTTTGCAACTAGTTTAGCCTTATACCTAATGTCTTTATCATTTAACTCAACTCTCTTTATCTTAAAGATTCACTTACAGTGTACAATTCTTTTTCCTTTAGGTTTTTCTACCAAGACCCATGTTTGATTCTTTTCTAGAGAAGACATTTCTTCTTGCATAGCTGCAAGCCAATGTTTAGAGTTTACTCCCTTAATTGCTTTTTAAAAAAATCAGGCTCATCTTCTATAGACTCATGAAAAAGTAACATGTTTAGACTATCCCTGTATCTAATAGGAGACCTTATTTGCCTCATTTCTCTATCTCTGCCTAACTAATAGTTATCAAGAGAAGATTATCCACTTTTATGTGTTCCTCTACATTTTCCTCTTGTATAGAGGAGTCATGACTAGAATCAGGTTGAGAAAGAGGAGTATCATTTTTATGATTTCCTAATTCATCAGCCTGAGGTCTTTCAAAAGCTCCACCTCAATTTCATTACCCTCCATCTAAGTCATTCTTGTTATCACTTCTTAAACCATCTTCTATACAAAGAAACTAATGCTCATTGAACACAACATCTCTACTGACAACTACTTTAAAACCTCCTACATTTCTTACCGACAACCTATACCTTTAGAACCCTCAGCATAACCAAGAAAAACATACTTTTTAGACATTGGTTCCAATTTTCCTGTATTTTGATGTGCATATGCAGCACATCCAAATACTTTCAAGTGAGTAGGAATGAGGACTTTTATTCCAAACTTCTCCACGAGATTTAAACTTGGGGAAGAAGTAGGACTTCTATTAATCGTGTAACTAATCGCATTTTAATGACTTGTCCCATCTTGATTTAGGTAAACCGAGCTAATGATCATGTACCTTACTTTGTTTATGATTGTTCTATTCATTCTCTCAAGAAGACCATTTCTTTGAGGAGTATGAGCCACATTTCTATATCTTAAGACACCACTATTTTTACAAAGGTTATCAAACTCATAATTGCAGAACTCTAGGCCATTATCTGTTCTTAATACCTTTATTTTTCTACTTGTTCGATTTTCCACAAGAGTTTTCCAATCTTTGAAAACTTCAAAAGTTTCTGATTTGGAATTTAAAAAGAAAACCCAATTCTTTCTTGAAAAATCATCCACAATTAGGAGAAAATACCTAAAACTAGAGTGAGTATTAACGAGATGTTGGTCCTCAAAGATCAGCATGCAGATATTCTAAAATATCATTTGACTTATGGATCCCTGGAAGAAAAAGCAACCTAGATTGTTTTCCCAAAACACACTGCTCACAAAAATTAGGTTTACTCACACTTTCTTTTCCAAAGACATCTTGCTAACTTAAGATTTGGAGACCTTTATCACCTATGTGGCCCAATCTTTTGTGCCAAATTTGTGATAAATCTCCATTATCTATACCAGCAGCAGTATTTAAAACTGAAGTTGGTTCAACAATAATTGTGTAAAGGCCATTCCTCATTGGAGTGTTACAATAAGCCGAGTATCTTTGAGAATTTTAGTAGACCCCTCACTGATACTTTTATCAAACTTCAAATCATCTAATACCCCCAAGGATATTAGATTTTTCTAAAGTTGAGGGACATATCTAGTTCTTTTGAGAACTAAATATTTGTTATCACTCAAATTAAGGCTTATTGTGCCTATTCCTCTAATCTGACAGGACATGTCATTTCCCATAAGCACTTTCTCCCATTCACAACTATGAAAATCACTAAACCACTCTCTAGTTGGATACATGAAAAGTACAGCCTGAGTCAAGAATCCACTCTTGACTAGGCTACCTAATAGTAACAACATAGACCTCTTCTTCTAAGTCATTTTCATTATAAGATAAAGCAGCTCCACCTTCATCTTATTTCTAAGTTTCTCATCAGCAAGCCTTTTGGGGCAATCTTTTATAAAGTGCCCCTCTTCTTGACAGTAAAAACACTTCTTGTTTTTAGTCTTTTCTTTAGCTTTGTTCTTTGTTTGCCTTTCTTCTTACTATAGTCTTTCTTAGTGGAATTCCAAGTCTTACTACTATCCATCCCTTTAGCTAACAAGATTTTCCTACTAACATTTTCCTCTACTCCGTCTTGAGTTCTAACTCTTTATTTCTAAGGGCACTAATTATTATTTCAGGAGTTAGGTAATCTCTACCATACTCTAAGGCAACTTTTACATCCTTATACTTGTCACTAATTGAACTAAGAAGAACTCCAACAAGTTGATCATTAGAAATTTCTTCTTTACAATTTGCCAAATCCCCAGTGAGCCTATTAAATCTATCCAGATTCGCCTCTAATTCTAAGGTGGGACCAAGTTTAAAAGTAAATATATGCTTTAACAAATAAATCTTATTTGGCATGGTACTAGTCAAATAAGTTGTTTCCAATTTTGTTCACAATTCCATGGCGTAAGATGTTTCACCAATTTCCTTAACACATTGTCGACAAATGCAAGAAAATTGAACTCCATACAATTTCATCCAGTTCCACCTTTTATTACCATCAAAATCAAGTAGGCCAACTATTATCAATAACTTTTGCACATTTTGTTGTAATAAAACAGCTCTCATCTTTTGGCGCGGGAGACTGAAGTCTCCTTTACCATTATACACACCAAGTTAAAATTTAGTTCCCATTTTTGTTTTAAACAAAATTTGCAGAACAAACAACACTTAATATGCAACTTCTTAGAGGTATAAAATACATAATCAAAATTATTCACACAAGAACAATTTTCGCAGATTAATAAACCTAGTTCTTGTTCCAAAAAACTAATAGACACATTATATATATATCAAGAAAACAAGTTTCACTTTAAAAGAGAGAACGAACTATTCACCTCAGATTCTAGGTCCTCTGAAGGGGCCTAGACAAAGGACAAACACAAAATCTCAAATATTTTCAGAAAACTTTCGATTTTTATTTTATTCTTAAAAAGAATTTATCTATATGTAGTGATAGTGTAAAGAACTAGGGTTAGAGTTTTATACCAGATCTTGAGGAATTAAACCTCAAGAAGAGAGTAGATCTCGTAAGATCTCTTACTATATTTACCAGATGAGAACGAAGATTACTAAGACACGACGGATCCGGTTAGATCTTTGGTTTATCTTTCTTCTTTGGCTCTAATACCACTATTACAAAACCAAAATATGAGAAAGCCAAAGATTAACCACAAATGATTTTACAAAAGTTACTATACTAAAAATGAAAGTATAAAATACAAAATAGGCGAAGAAAAATAACGCTTCAACCCAGGCGTTCCACAAAGATATGTAGTCATCGGATTGAGGGGCTTGCTATTCTTTGGCATAGCTCATCCACCCATACACGATACCATTCCAAGACTCGAGACCAATACAAGGAACTCTCGAAAGTCCAGTTTACCCAAAAATCGTTCATCGTTCACGTGAAGGTTTTTCAAACCTAATCACCCCGGATCTTGAGTCAAAGATTTTCAGCAAAACGATCAGTGATTACCCAAGATCAGAGATCTCCAAATGAAAACCCAGAAGGAGATGAAAGAGCGTAAGACTCAGAGAAGAGAGAGAGAGAGAGAACGATCGGTCAAGAGTGGTATAGTACTAGTGTATGGGGGTTGATGCTACCTTTTTATCAAAATGTTACCCAACCGTCTAACAAAATGCACCATGGACGATGGGGGATCAAGCCACTTGTCATCATCAGGTGAATCATCAGGTAAAAGTTACCTTTCACCTTTCAAATTCGTGTTTTGTATGAACACGAGTTCACAACCAAATTGTAAACTTAGCACCATTTATCCCACATAGAGAAATTAGAAGTAAGCTATCAACAACTACCTTCTTTTTATTTACTGTCAAAACTACAACTCGAGCAACTCAAATTATGTTCGAGCATAAGAAAATGGGTAATTAATTGTGTCAATATTTTTATAGCTGGTCCCAATTCCATATAAAATAGGAGGGTTGTCACTCATCATCAAGTTTGTGTAATCTATTCAAGAGTCCTGTGTTGGGATATTTTTCTCAAAAGATACATCCATTGTTAAAAAGGAAAGATAATAAGAGGTCTTCCATTGTAAAGGGAAAATTAATCAAAGGTGATCAAATGTTCTTTTTGTTGAATTGTGCGTGCCTTTTTGTTCACTGGAAGAAAGATGACATGTTTAATTTGGCAGAGCAATTTGAGAAGAATTATTAGTCAACCGTGATCTATCGGAGGAAAATTAGGTTAAAATCTAGTGATGTATTTCTATAAATTGATGTGGTTTATTCTCTCTTTTGTGTACGCTGATTTGGGGTTTTTAAGGAAAAATTGTAAATTTAGCATCTTAGTTTTTATTTTTCTCTTTGTGAGTTGTTCAAATAGTAAAAATTAGTTGGTATAGGAAAGTTTTGAATTATTTTTTCTTACGATAATTGGGGATTTGAATGAGTGAATGTATATATGATTGTAATGATTTTTCATGTAGTGGAAAGTTTTGATAGTCCGTAAATTTTCTCTATCTTTTATATATTTTTTTTTTGTATCGTTATTTTTCTCTAAACAAAAATATTGTGGGAAAAACTAGGAATTTGTCTCAATTTCAATAGTGGTATCGAACGTTGACGCACAAAGAAGATATGTCTATCAAATATGACGTGGAACAATTTGACAAAAAAATCAATTTTGGCTTGTGACAAGTACAAGTCAATGATGATTCAGTTTAGACTGCACAAGGCTTTGAAAAGAAAATCACCCCTACTTCCGGCAAGGATATTCAAAATTTAGTATGAATAATGAGAATCGGCAAGATTTGGAATTGAAAGTTTGTAAGTACGATACGTCTCTGTCTAGCAAAAGATGTTTTTGTAAATATTTGTGGAATATCTTATGCAAATGTACTTTGGGAAAAATTTGAATAGGTGTATAAACAAAGAGTCTTTCAAATTGGTTGTACTTGAACCAATATTTTATGACGAATACATAATGAAATTAAATTAAAATGTCTTAAGAACATCTAATGATGATTTATACTCTTAAATGGTGTGAAATTTAAACCGAAGTGGTTTGACATTAAACAACCACTTGTGCCTAATTGTGATTCAAAACAAGTACAAATGGCTTCGTATGTGGGTTATGATGTAGAAAAATAGTTGAAATTGAATTAAAAATACGTTTCAAACAGTCAATAATAGGTTTTACGCTTGAATGTTGTAAATGTATTTTTAATTTGAATTTATTTTGTGTTTATCATCAAACCACTTTTAGGTAACAAATTAAACTAGATTGGAATGACTAAAGCACATTTTAAATGATCATATCGGCCGCATCAAATCACCACCATTTTTTTATAAAAATTTACAACATTCAAGCATAAAATCTGCTTTTGAATGTTCGAAAGTTTTTTTGTATCATAACATACATGTTGAATTAGATGTATTAGTTTGGAATTACAAAAATACGTATTGAAGGACCATATAAGTGAACAGCTGGATTTATTAGTCTAATCTTTATCATTAAACACTAGTTTATTCATCCAAAGGATGCAAAAGAGAGAGGACAAACCAATTACATGGAAGTTATGTGAACGCCTAGTGCATAATTAGGCAAACAGCTGGATTTATTAGTCTAATCTTTATCATTAAACACCAGTTTATTCACTCAAAGATATGATTTATGGAATGACCTTTGCTTTCTTGAGGAGTAACATTCTTAACCTAATTACTAACAAACAAAATTGTTCGACTGTGTACTTTGCCCTTTTATAATTATCTACAATTTGCACGTATTATTTTTGCCAACTTGTTGGGAAAAAAAATGAGTGCATAATATTTTTATATTTATTTTAATTTGGTTTATTTAAATTATATTGTTGATTTTTAATGTTGACAGTAGAGGTATGTTCTGATTGGACACGCTAGTGCCAGTTCTGATTGGTTGAGATGGTAAGCAGATTTTTATTCCACATCTGCTTCAGATTTTATTCTATTTCCTTATATAATATAATCTGATCACGATCACGTGAATATCAAGAATAGCCCTCTTGTAGCTTAAAGTACCTTATCTTATTCTATTGGATTTTTTTATGAATAAAATATTTAAAGTTAATATTGAGTTTCCTAAATATATTCTTTTTACAAATCTAGAATATCTTTTTGTATCTTTCCTACTAATTTCGTTAGATCACGGGTATAATTTTTTTGCCAAATAATAGACACTGGACGAAATTTGTAGAGATTCCAAATGTCTTTTCGGTGAACATAATTAGAAGTTTTGGAACTTAATGACACATTTTTTATTATTTTAAATGAAAATTTGTGAAAAATAAAAAAGTTTATGATATATTTGTACTTTTGAAAAGATTAGAAAATTTAGTCATATTGGAAGGAAAGAACTTGAATGCTCTACTACAACAAAAGAAGAGATTTCCAAACAATATAGAGAAATCCTACTACATCTATGAATAGATCTAAAAATCGAATTCAATATCATGAGTGTGAGAGTTTTGATCACACAACTTACGAATGTGCAAATATTATAAAGAAATATTATACCAAGAAGGCTATGAATATTAATTGGAGTGAAGATGATGAAAAAGATTGAGACGATGACTATGATGATAGAACAATTGATAATCGATGATCAAGTAAGTTATTTGAGTGTGAACTTACGGTCTAGATTGATTTCTTGACAAACTTGACTGTGGGTTCTCACTCCTTGAATACACCATCAAAGGACCAAACCATGTGTGTTGTAACTACATTAGCATGAACAAAAATGAAAACAAAAACAAGAGAAGAATCTTTCTATTCATGTAATGATGAAATTTTTGGAATATGGGCGAGAGTTGATACTAAAAATTATAATCTAACCAACCTCTTAAAGGAGAACGGCGATCAAATTGTAGACCTACTAGATGAATTAGATAAATCAAAAGAAAGGGTCAAACAACTAACACGAGGAGCCTCATTCTTGAATGAATGTTAAGCTATGGAATGACTTCAAACGTCAAAGAAGACTTGTGATATGATGGAAAAGAGAAAAGATAAGTCTTGAAATAGAATAATTTTGTCAAAGAAACACATATTGATGTATTCCCATACAGAAGTGCTCACACACTGCAGTTTAAAAGCCGAGGCCCGACTACTTTATGCAGAGTTCTGACCAACACCAAGACTATAATTCACTCTTTCATCAGTTAAAAAACCAAGGTATCAAGTCCCAATGCATAGAGGTAAATCAAAATACTTTGTAAAATGTTGCATATGTGGTAAATTTGGACATGACTCTTTTCATTGGTTATCTAATGAGAACTTGATTAGTAGACAAATGAGACACCATAGCAATACTAAAATAAGACAAATTTGAGTTAGAAAAAGTAATTTAAATTATTAAATGGTTGATGTTGCCTATAGAACATTTGTTCCTAACTCATGGTATTTTGATAGTGACGTTCTAGACATATGACTGGTAATCGATATTATCTAACTAGTTACCAATGTTCAAAAAATAAAACCTGTCATCGACCCAAAAATAGCAACGGGTCAAAGGTCAAAAGGTTGAACCAGGGTCGAACTGGTTTCAATTAAAAATTTAAAAATTAATCTATAAATCTCACAAAATTTCCAAAAATAAATTATTTACAAATAAACCAACATTTATAGACAATATAACTCATAAAACTTGGGTTTAAATAGACTTTTCATAATGTCCACTTCCAATATTAGTTGAAAATAGTCAAAATAAATGTCTGAAATTCAAAATTCAAAGTTCAAAACATTAACTTAGCACAAACAAATGAAACGAAAGACAACCAACCAAAAATTACAATAGAAATGACAAAAGAAAAGATGAATCATGGTCAATTATCATCTAAATAAACAAATAAATCATGGTCAATTATTATCTGAATCAATCTCATCTATAAGCCCAAATCTTTGCGGCGTCTCAAGATCACTTGAACCACCAAAACGACGAATGACATCTGGATCATCTACGTCCTGGGTATGAAGCTTTTCAATATTTTCATTGTCATCTAACAAACATATAGATTAAGAGAAATAATAAATTATATATATATATATATAACTCGTATAAAAAAAAGTAAAATTGAACGAATAAGATGATTGTATATACTAACTTTGAGTTGAAGCTTCATTGATATGGCAATCAACATTGGGAATTGCATTGTCCTCATAAATTGCATCCTCCAATTGTTCATAATCAAGTTCTTGAGGTGGTGTTTCTTCTTCAATCCAAAAGTCCGTCTTGTCAATGCATTCATAATCAATTGGATCATAACTTCTCTTCTTATAATGAAGTTTGTAAGGTTTAAAATTTTTTGACACAAATAAATTTAACTAACACGTTTTCATATAGACAAAACATTTAAATGTATTTAAGAGATATCATACTTATTGTTCAATCGCAATTTAATATTATAACACATGTAAACAAAATCATTTAGTCTTTGATGCTTCAATATGTTTCTTTTCTTGGTGTGAATACGCTTAAAAAAACACTACAATTTCTTTCACATCCTCAAGCAGATGATGTTTGATTAAGGATTCGAATGGCTATCTTTTGCAAATTAGGAGCACTTGCTCCAACTAGTTTCCACCATTCATCTAAAGTTAAGTAAAGTGATCTTGAATCAATATGTTAGATAAACTAATAAAGAATCATATTATGTAAAAAATAAAATAACAATAACTAAAATTTTATTGCTTGCCAGGCTGTAAATTTTTGCAAGTATTTAACGTAGATGGTCTAATGAAACTCTCTTGACGTTCTTGATATATCCTTATTTCTTTCATTGCTTGTTGCTCGTTGGAACAAATACTTTTGATCTCAAACAAATTGAGGAGACTATTCATGACTTCAACTATTTGACAACATCCTTCCTCGTAAATGAAAGTGGGATTAAGAAAATATGTTGCTACATGTATGTCATGTCAAAGATGCTTATCCCATATTTCATCAATTATGTGAATATAAGGTTTGTACAATCTTTATTTGTTCAAAAATATGGTCTTGATTGTCTTCTCTCGCCATCATACACATATCCTAAGGAAGGTTTTTCATTCGCATCGACAATGCATAGCAATCTTATAAATGGTGCCACAATTATCACTATCATCAAGCAATCATCCCAAAATTTGTTATCTAAGAAAATAGAGATTACAAGTTTCCCTTTTGCATTTCTTGACGGTTTGTGGGTTGTGAAATGTCTACTTGTCACTAAACTTTGAAGCACTCGCTTGTGTTCAAAAATGTTTTTCAATGTAATAAAAGTAGTAGCAAAGCAGTGGTTCTTTGGGTGTACAATCTCTTTCCATTTGGGTCTTTTTTCTCAACGAAGACAAGAAAATGGTGTGATTATACACAAATATTGTAATTTTAAAGCACGCAATGCAAGAGAGTTTACATAAGGCATGCTACCAATATCCTTCAAAACAAGATTAAACAATGTGAAGCACAAGTGGACCAAAAAATGTAATCATATTTTTGATGCAACAACTTCTTCCATGACTATGTAGTTCGTTGCGTTATCAGTAACCATATGATATACATTTTGTGGCCCAACCCATTCAACAACCTCTGTGAATAAATCATACAATGTTTTAGCATATTTCACAACATCAGAGGCGTCAACAGATTTGATAAATGTAACTTCACAAGAGCAATATACTAAAAAAATTAATCAACATCATTTGCCTTTAATCACTCCAACCATCTCGCCATTAGTGTACACCCATTACTAGCCTATTTTTTTTTCTAACCATCAATAAGTAATTGGCATTCTCTCTTACAACCTCGTAACAAATTAATACGAACATCATCATATGATGGACCTTTATATCCGAGGGCCAATGGCGGAAGTACCATCTAATGCAAGTTGAAAGTAAGATGATTGCAAAGCATTAAATGGAATGCAAGCATCATAAAACCATCTAGCCCATCCCATATGTGCTTTTTTTATTGCTTCTTTACCAGCTAAAACACTCTTAATACTAGGTTGATAACTTGGAGTAGTTCTTGGTGCAAAATAGTTATGAATTCCTTCAACTGATTTTCTCTTTCCTTTTGCTTTCTCATTTCTTTGTAGTGACAAATTTATCTTTTCTACATCATCATTCCTATTCTCTCCAATTTTCATAGGGTCATCACCAAATGTATATTCAATGGCCTCTTTTGATTGTTTTTTCTTTTGAGATATTTCACTAAGTACTTTTTGTATTTGAGACTTAACATCAAAAGGAACTCTCTTACATTGAGATATTTAACCTTTAATTCCAGCTAGGTGATATTTCATTAGGTTAATACCCCCACCCTTAAAGGTATTGATACAATAAAGGCATGTGTAATGAATTTTACCATCATTATCACAAGTAAAAGTGAAGTGGTCCCATGCTGGATCACTCTTCCCACGAACAAAAGGGGTGGATGCAGTTGATTGTCCCTCAAATGATGGTGGAGTGCTCATCCTACACAATCAAATCATGTCTAATTAATTTCAGTTAGATAACTAATTTAACATCTGATTATCAGCTGCAAATCACGGTGTTTTCACTTTTTTCATTCACATTATTTGTTTATCAGCTTCTGTTTCAATTTGTAATCAAATTTAACACCAAGAACACAATGGCATCAATGTGTTTCAATTTGTAATTTAACACCAATCTGTTTCAATTTGTAATCAAATTTAACACCAATAACATCAAATTTATACAGGAGGTGCATTTTGGCATGAATCAAGAAGCCAACTAGCAAGAATCAAAGCAGCCACACAGCATAAACTAGCAAGAATCAAAGTAGCCAAAGCAAAGAAGAAGCAAGCGGATGAAAACATTTTTGGCATGAATCAAGAAGCCAACACAACAACAAACAAACAAGCCGAACAAAAAAGAAAAAAAGCCAAACAATAACACAAGAAGAAGCAGGAATAAGCAAAGAAGCCAAACAATAAAAAAATAATAATAAATAAATCATTACATGAACCATCCAGAAAAAGAAATATTGAAAAATCAAACCCATAGGCCATTAACCCATAAAATTGATGTAATGTATAAAACATTAACTCATATAAATAAAAACATGCAAGAAAAAGGAAGAAAAATTTTCGAATTGGAACCCATTTGTGAGTGCCCAGCTTCGATGAGAATTGACAGAAATGTTGAAGATAAGAGCTTAGAATGAATTTTATCCCTTGATTTTCAAATAGAAATTGATAAGAAGTGAAGCAAATGGATGAAAACGAAGATTTTTGGGCGATTTGATGGAGAAATCGAGAAAAAAGAAGAGAAGACGTGTGAAGAAAAATAGAAAATGGCTGACCAATGTGAATTTTGCCCTAAAATTGACCAGTTGAATCGTTCATTTATTAAAATCCAGTTCACGGTTAAACTGCTATAATACCGGTTAATGATCCGGTTATCTAGTAGGCGGCTATTTTAGTGGGTGGGGACTGATTTTGAGGCCGATTTCGGTTTTTTCGGTTGAACCGACCGGTGCGGTCCGATTTTCTAAACATTGCTAATTATAAGAGTCTTGGGTAGATCGATTTCCTTTGGTGACGAGGCACAAGGTAAAATTGAAGGTGTAGGCACTATCCCGATTGATGGATTTTCTCCTTTAAAAGAAGTGCTTTTTTGTTGTAGGTTTAAAAGCTAACTTGATTAGTATAAGACAACTATGTTATGATAAACATTTAGTTGTGTTCTCAAAAAATTCATGTAAAATGTTGAAATATGATGGTAATTGTATTCTACATGGTATTAGGTCTAGTGATAAATGTTATCTTATTGGCACTAAAATTACTTGTCATATTTTAAAAACTGATTCTACTGAATTATGGCACAAACGGTTGGGACATTTGAACTACATTGATCTATTGAGACTAACAAAATTAAATATAGTACGAGGTGTTCTTAAGTGCACTGAAAAAATTGAAGGAGTGTGTGATTCATTCCAAAAAAGTAAGCAAACTAAAAGTACACACAAGCAATATCATTTTCTTGCTACATCTCATATATTGGAATTACTTCACATGGATTTGATGGGACCTATTCAAACTGAAAGTATTGGTGAGAAAAAATATATCTATGTTTGCAAGGATGACTTTTCCTAATATACTTGGATAGACTTCTTAAGAGAAAAGTCTGATTTTTTAAAAGATTTAAATTTTTGCACCTAGAATTAACAATAGAGAAATACCTTGAAAGGATAAAATAATGAGGATTAGAAGTGATCATAGAAGAGAGTTTAAAAATGTCAATTTATCTACATTTTGTGATAAATATGACATGTTTTATGAATTCTCTGCCCCTAAAACCCCCTAAACCAAAATGGATTTGTGGAAAGAAAAAATAGGTCTTTTCAAAAGATGGCTAGAGTAACACTAAATAGTAAGAAACTTTTACATTAAATTATAAATTTGAATCTATTAGTACTGCTTGTTATATTTTGAATCGTGTGTCATTAAAAACAGGTAACACTCAAACTCCATATGAAATCTGGAAGGGAGAAAACCGAACCTCAAGTATTTCCATACTTTCGGTAACAAGTGCTATGTGCTAAATTATCAGGATCACTTGGTAAATTCGATTCAAAAAGTGATGAAGGAGTTTTTATTGGTTATTCTGAACACAGTTGAGCTTATAGAATTTACAACGTACGTACTCAAACTATCATTGAATCTATCAATGTAAAAATTGATAACATTGATGATTTTTCTTCTTATTCACAAGAACCTAATATTCAGACTTAGGAAGAACATGTTGATGGAAGTCAAAATACTCAAGAAAACCATGTGTCTAGTTCATTAAGTGACAGATAGACTGAACTGCCAGCTTCATGTTCTGGTGTCTCAACCCATGTCCTTGGAGGTTATGTCGTACGAAATACAAATAACCAATAGAGCACAAGATGGCAACCTCTTTCCTAGATATAGAAGGTGCACACATTGGACAATGTACTCTCAGATTTCGGTGAAGGTATGGTGACTTGGAGGAAGCTTGCTAATAAACTTGTAAATGTTTGCTACACTTTATAGATGGAACCCAAAAATATGAATGAAGCAATTGATGATAAAAATTGGGTTCTAGCCATGCATGAAGAGCTAAGAGCTAGCTTAATTAGAAAAAAATAAAGTATGGAGCTTGTACCTCGGCCAAAGGACACAAATGTGATTGGGACAAAGAGAAACTAAACTTCTTTTTAGGTTTGCAGATCAAATAGTTTGGATTAGGGATTTTTATCTCAGTATGCTAAAAATCTAGTAAAGACTCTTGGTCTTGAACAAACTAAGTCAATCAGAACTTTCATGGCCACGTCCTTGAAGATCTCTAGAGATGACAAAGGCAAGGAGGTCAACTCCAGTTTGTACCGGAGCATGATACACAGTTTTCTCTACTTGACTACAAGCCGACTTGACATATCATTCAGTGCTGGAGTCTATACGCGTTATCAAGCCAAACCAAAATAATCTCATCTTACGACCGTGAAGCGAATTATTCGCTATATTAACTGTACTTCTTATTTTAGTTTTATGGTATACTAATGATAATAACTCTCATCTTGTACAATAAACTGATGCTGACTGGGAAGAAAACATGGATGATAGGAAAAGCACGAGTGGATGATGTTTATATATTGGTAACAATTTCATTGCATGGTTTCGTAAGGAACAAAATTGTATTTTATTGTCTACTGCAGAAGCTGAGTGTATTGCTGCTAGTAGTTGTTGCACTCAATTACTCTAGATGAAACAAATGCTAAGTGACTATAGTATTGATCACAATTTTGTTACTATATTTTGTGATAACACTAATGCTATCAATATTACTAAAAATCATGTTTAGCACTCTAGGACCAAATATATTGATATTAGACATCATGTTATTAGAGATTTGGTGGAAGAAAAAGTAATTACTTTGGAATATATTCAGAATTAGTTGGCTAATTTGCCCATCAAGGCCTTAGATTTTGCTAGATTTGAGACTCACGAAAAGCCATGTGCACATGCTTGATGCATTAAAAAAAAAATTGTATACTTAGTAAAAGTAGCATTTTTCTTTGTTCTTTTGTTTGAATTCATCATGTGTGCTTGTATTTGTTTTGCCTTTAATTTATTTTTTTTAATTTAATAAAAAAAGGGTTCTTACAGATGGCATATGAAATAAATGTATGATTAGTCTATGAATATTAGGATTATCTTGGATTAACCAATTAATGTGTTATACTCATTAAACTTATGGTAAAATATGCTCAGATAAGCACACTTTGAAGACATCTTGACTAGTTTGATTGTGCCTTACTACTGACTGGTTTGTTAAAGTAGTTTTGTACTTTTTTATGGATATATGGTCAGTATCTATGTCTCCCGGTACTATAATATGTTGTTGTGTTAACAGACAAATTCATTGGAGTGAAGGGCTACCACTATAGATGTGTGCAACCATCTTTAATGATGAATATACATCATGTAGAAAATGGCTACCCCTATGGCTATGAGAAATTCAACTCAATGAACACAAAAAGTCAATGCTTTGATAAAAAAAAAATATGTGAAAATTTTTTTAAAAAAGGAGAGGAGAGTCAACACTTTTAGTACTCATGTCTAGTATGCACATATTTTAGTATTTAAAGAGATATTATTAGATGATTAATGGTTTGAAATACATCTCTGTACTTGTCTTCTAGACAAGTTTCAATTTGATTTAGTGGGACATGTGATAATTGACTAATCCAGTGTGTCATATCACACACTCACATATTAAATCGACAAAAAAATTGAATCTAATTATATGTACACATCGATTGGAATATTTTTGTTTACTTTGATATTTTTGGATTTGGTTGTATAATTTGAGAAATATGAAATATGCCTATAAATAAAAATTCATTTATATCTCATAAAATATTCTCATTGATTTTGTGCGATTGACTTGTGTATGCATTTTCGTAGGATTCCCAATCAGCAGTCTAATCCTGGCATTAAAATCGGTATCAACTAAGAAAAGATTTGGATGATTTTTTTGGGTCAACGGAATATATGCTTATTTATTTTGTGTTGATTATTAAATTGAGCTTCCTCAAATTAAAAATCCATTTAAAATTTAAAAATCAAATTAAACAGATGAATTTCAAAATTTCAAAATTCTAGTTAATGGAAGGTTTTGTCCTTAATTGTCCATCACCAGTCTTTTTGCAACTGTCTTCTACATGTAGGGACAATTGCCTAAGAATCTAGGAAAAGCAAGAAATGAGTTTAGATAGCAGGTTTATGCGAGGGGAGAGACACATCACTTTCAGTCCTACCTCACCGCGTCACTGATTGGGAATGGATGAGGGCCAAGGAGCGCAAAGCAACACAGACTTCCTCGTTCAGGGTTAATTCATCATTTTCTAGCTCTTCTTGGTTTGCCAACAACATCCACTAATTGTCAAGTTCTAACTATTTGCTCCTATTTGTTTGAGGGATAACTGTATTACACTAATACTACTCTTATTTTTAGGTTTATCTTCCACTTTCACTTTGGAGGTTTATCTATTACAAAAAGAGTGGAGTAATATGATGTGTGCTTGGTGGTGTTTGAACAACACTTTTTTTTTTGGTGGTATATTACTAAGGGGGAGTAATGGTGGTTGTGTGACTACTATGTGCTTATTTTTTGTGTAAAGCTGATGCTCATTTGTCTTAGTTGATGACTTAATTAACAACAACACGCACGACATTAAAAATCCAAGTATTAGGTTTTGTACATAACAACAACACGCACGACATTACAAATCCAAGTATTAGGTTTTTATTTTAATTTGGCTTACTTAAATTATATTGCTGATTTTTAATGTTGAAAGTGGAGGTACGTTCTGACTGGACACGCTGGTGCAAGTTCTAATTGGCTGAGATGGTAAGAAGATTTTTATTTCAAATATGTGGACTGCGGATTTTATTCTGTTTCCTTACATAATATAATCTGATCACGTGAATATCAAGAACAACCCTCTTGTAGGTTAAAGTACCTACTCTTATTTTCTTGGATTTGTTTAGGAATTAAATATTTAAAGATAATTTTGAATTTTTTAAATACACTCTTTCTACAAATATAGAATATCTTTTTGTATCTTTCCCGTTAATTTTCTTACCTACCTTCTTTTATTCTCTTGGATTTGTTTAGGAAAGAAAATATTTAAAAATAATCTTGAGTTTCTTAACTACATTCTTTCTACAGATTTAGAATATCTTTTTGTATCTTTCTTACTATTTTTCTTACTACTCTTATTGCAAATTTTTAGGTAAGAAATAATTCTTAATTTAATTATTACTTTACCTACAAGTAAGAAAACAAATAAATAAATAATTCAACTTAGAAAATATTTTTTGCTCTTGTTCTTCAAGCTCCAACCGCCGACTCCATTGAAAGAACGAGACATTAAGCTTCATTGACTTAGTTTCAAAGAAAAATATTTTCTTCACTCATTTAAGAATAATAAAAAAAAAAAAAATTTGGTGCTCAAGGAAGAATTTAGGGTAAATAGCACTAGGGGTCCCTAACCTTTGAACGTTGTAACGATGGGGTTCTTAACCTTTATTCACTAGCAATGAGTCCCTAACCTTTCAAGCGTCGCACAGAGGTCCTTTTTGACTTAAAAACGCCGAAACTCATTAACTCATCACGCAGAATTTTTGAAGGGTAAAATTGTCCAACACTACTCAAATCCCTAATTTTGGTTTCTTCTTCTTCTTCCCTCCGATCAATCATGCGAGCCCCACCATTCAAGTCCACCATCTCAACTTTCAAGTAACATAATTCTTCAATAACTCATCAAAATTTGCATTTTCCACCAAACCAAAATTGTGAAATAATTCCAGTAGTTCCCAACACTTTATTAAAGCTGTGCCACTCAATTTCCCTAATTTCCTCTGTCACCCACTCAAGAAATCGGGTTCCTTTTGCTCCCTCTCCTTCATTGCCTTCTTGATTTCCATACCCAATTCGATATTCGTTACCCTCGGATCTTTCTAACCCGATTTTCTCCGGTAGGTTTTTGGTTTTTCGAGCGGTGGTTTTATGGTTTCGGATTCAAAGGCAAGACTAGTGTTTTCTTGTTCTTGGGAGGCTTTGGCGAGAGAAGGTGGAATTGGGGATTTTGGGAGTGGAATCGTGAATTTCAGGGCATTTGGTGAAACTAGTAATGGGTTTTCTATAATCTGGAATTTGGTGGTGTTGGGTTTAGTGGATTTTAGGGATGTGATTGTTGGAAAGGAAGAAGAGGGAGTGAAGGAAATGGCCATTTTTCTCTTCAAAATGTAGTGTTCAGCTAAACCACACAAATCCACAAACATATTTGGAAAGATCAAGGATGTGTATTCGATCGATTTCTATCGTATTATCCATAATTATTGCATTCATCATAACTTACAGTGTTGGACAATTTTACCCTTCAAAAATTCGGCGCGTGATGAGTTAATAGAGTTTCTGACGTTTTCCGTCAAAAAAGGACCTCTGGTGCTTACGTTTGAAAGGTTAGGGACTCCGGCTGCTAGTGAACAAAGGTTAAGGACCCCATCGTTACAATGTTCAAAAGTTAGGGACCCCTGGTGCTATTTACCCAAGAATTTAATATCCTGATTAATCTACTTGGCGTGAAGTTAAGAATGTGAGTTATTAATCCAAATGGTGGTTGTAGTAAAGTACCATAGGAAAGTGGCGATAAATTCAATATCGGTGGGTTTGATTCCACTTCATCAACAAGTTAAAATGAGAATTATCAAAAGTGAGTTTATCTAAATTCTTTTGATTGTTATTTTGTTAATTTTTTGAAATTACAAAAATCCGATACTATTGTATTTTTAATCAAGATTATTAGTTGGAAAAATATGTGTCATATTTTTCACTTTTTATATCTTGGCTCTCTTAATTAATATAACTGATTTTTAATGATAAAAAAATAGGTCAACATTTTTGTTTTTGATTGGTCTGGATAATGCCAGTTCTGATTGACTGGGTTGATAGGCAAATTATTTTTCTAGATTAGTAAAACTGCAATTTCATTCTATTTTTATACTTGATATATTTTGATCTCATTATTGACAGCTCTTTTTATAGGTTAAAGAATCTTTTCTTTCTCTTAGATTTGTTTAGGAAAGAAATATTTAGTTTCCTAAATTCTTTCCTTCTACAAATCTAAGAATATCTTTCTATATATTCTTTCCTACTAATTTTTTTACCATTCTTTTTGCAGAGTTTTAGGTAAAAATAATTTCTAATTTGATTTCTACTTTAACTATAAGTAAGAGTAGAAATCAATAAGAAATTAAGGCTTTGAAATATAATTTTTGTTCTTGTTTTCTCCAAGCAAAAACCGACTGAAATCCATGGAAGGAAAACAAGACATCAAGCTTCATTGATTCAACTTCAAAGAAAAAAGATTTTCTTCAAACTCATTGTAGACTAAAAAACTAATTGGTACTCAACGAACAATTCTATATCTTGTTTAATCTACTTAGCGTGAAGTTAAGAACGGGGGTTATTAATCCAATTAGTGGTTGCGGTCAAGTAAAATAGGGAAGTGGCGATAAAGTCAAGACCGGTGAGTTTGATTCCACTTGACTAACAAGTCAGAAGAAAAAGTATCAAAGAGAGTTCATCTATTTTCTTTTGATTGTTATTTTTTTAATTTTGCAAAAGTACGAAAACTGATACTGTTGTATTTTTTGAACAAGATTATTAATATATTGTTTTTACCCATGGCATGGGAGCCCGTGGATGTTTTTCTTCAGAGTTTACCACGTTACATCTTATGTTCGTATTTAATCATTTAATTTTCGCACTTAACAAGATCAGGTAAACGAACATAGTTGTGCGAGTCAGAACTGTTATCTTTATCACTTGCCAGTTATGACTACATTCATCCAATTGTTTGTTTAATTAAGATTAAAATTCGTTTTAATTTAATTAATCTAGGTTTTAGAACTTTCAATTGATATCGAGAGCGGATACACTTTACAAATGCGATCCAAAGAAACCTAGATATGGACGGAGCTCTGTTTAGACCACACATTTTAGATGGTACTAATTATGCCTATCGAAAAATTAGATTCAAGTTTATATTCAATCCCATGATAAAAAGCTTGGCACTTTATTGTCCATGGCTATAAAACTTCCACCGTTGTTGAAAATGGTGTAGAGAGAGAAAAAGGCAGATGAGTGGGCTACAATCGATTTTAATTATACTAATTAGAATTCAAAAGCTTTAAATGTCATATTCTCCTTCGTAGACTCTAATCAATTTCGTTGATCTCTACTTGTTAGGTTGCAAAAGATGTTTGGAACATCTTACAAATTGCTCACGAAGGAACCACTATGGTCAAGTCATCCAAGCTTCAAATTCTTACTCTTGAGTTTGAACAACTAACCATGAGAGACAATGAACAATTCAAGGACTTCTATACAAAACTCAGTGACATCACCAATACTGTTTATACTTTAGGAAAGAAATATTCGGAGAGAAAAATTGTAAAGAAAATTCTCAGATCCTTGCCCAATCGTTTTCATTCCAAAGTAACTGCAATTAAAGAAAGTAAGGAGATTGAGAATATGAAGGTTGAAGAATTGGTGGGATCATTGATGACCTATGAATTACATCTACAAAGGAGAAAGAAATAAAGGGATCCGGTATTGCTTTCAAAATTAAAAACGATGAAGAAGAGGTTGATTGTGAGGAGAGTGAAACAAATGAAAACATGGCCATGCTCACCAAACAATTCAAAAAAATTCTGAAAGGAAATCAAAATGGAAAGAACTTGAATACCCCACTCCAACAAAAGAAGAGATTTCTGAACAACACAAAACAAAACCCCACAACTTCTGAGAATAGATCTGACAATCGAATTCAATGCCATGAGTGTGAGGGTTTTGGTCACATAGCCTCTGAATGTGCAAATACTTTAAAGAAATCTCATACAAAGAAGGCCATGAATATCACTTGGAGTGAAGATGATGAACATAAATCAGATGAGGACGAGGAAAACATAACTACCGTTGATCAGGTAACATCCCTAACTTAAAACTTAACATCTCGTACTGATTCCGTCCAAAACTTGACTACAGGTTCTGACGACTTAACTACAACATCCAAGAACCAACTGCGGTAATCCGTTTCTAGCTGCGCAAAGAATGTGAACAAAAAATTAAAAGACGAACATGAGGAAAAATTTTCTTCTCACGTCATGATGGAATTTTTGGAAGATGACAAGGCTGAAATTGATTCTCAAAATAATATTCTAATCAACATCTTAAAAAAGAAGGATGATCAAATTGCAAATCTTCTAGATGAATTAAAAGTTTCAAAAGAAAGGATCAAGCAATTAACAATTGGAGCATCTTGCTTGAGTGAAACCTTAAGCTATGGAAGAACTCCAAACGTCAAAGAAAGTTTGGGATATGTTGCAAAAGATAAAAGAAAAGTTGGAAATCAAATCAACTTCATCAAAGAAACACAGTCTGCTGTATTTTCAGACAAATCTGCTCCTATTGCCGTCAGATCGAGGGTCGACCGCCTATGCGTGTGTTCGACCAATGCTAAGATTCAAAAATAGTCACGACCATCAGTTACACAACCAGTTTATCAATTTTCAATACAGAGAGGTAAATCAAATTACTTTGTAAAATGTTGCATTTGTGGTAATCTAAGACACGACTCCTTTCATTGTTTATATAGTAAAAACTTGTTCAATAGACAAATGAAACACCATAGCAACACTAAAGTAAGACAAATCTAGCTTAAAAAGGGTTGATGTTGCCTATAGAACTTTTATTTCTAACTCTTGTTATTTTGATAGTGGTTTCTCTAGACATATGACTAGTAATCGATCTTATCTAACTAACTACAAAAATCATAAAGGTGGTTCGGTCACTTTTGGTGATGGAGCTCACGGTAAAATTGAAAGTGTAGGTACTATTCTAATTGATGGATTCTTCCCGTTAAAAAAAATTCTTTTTGTTGTAGGTTTAAAAGATAACTTGATTAGTATAGGACAACTCGTGACGATAAACACTTGGTTATGTTTTCAAAAAATACTTATAAAGTCTTCAATTATGATGGTAGTTGTATTCTACATGGTACTAGATCTAGTATAAATGTTATCTTCTTGACACTAAAATTACTTGTCATATTTCAAAGACTGACTCCACCAAGTTGTGGCTCAAACATTTAGGACATTTAAATTATAGTCATCTGTTGAGACTAACAAAATTGAATGCAATACGAGGCGTTCCTAAGCTTACTGAAAAATCTGAAGGATTGTGCGGTTCGTGCCTAAAAGGTAAGCAAACCAAAAGTACTCACAAGCAAGGTAAGTTTCTCACTACTTCTCATTTTTTAGAATTACTTCACATGGATTTGATGGGACCTATTCAAACTAAAAGTATTGGTGGCAAGAAATATATTTATATATGTGTGGATGATTTTTCTAAATATACTTGGGTATATTTCTTGAGAGAAAAATCTGATGTTTTTGAAAGATTTAAAATTTTGCACCTAAAATTAACAACAGAAAAATATTTTGAGAGAATAAAAATATTGAGAATTAGAAGTGATCATGGGAGGGAGTTTGAAAATGATATTTTCTCTACATTCTGTGATCAAAATGACATCTTTTATGAATTTTCTGGACCCAAAACCTCTGAACAAAATAGTGTTGTGGAAAGAAAAAATAGGTCTCTACAAGAGATAGCTAGAGTAATGCTAAATAGTAAGAAGCTTTCGTTAAATTATGGGCTAAAGCTATTAATACTGCTTGTTATATTTTGAATCGTATGTCTCTAAGAACGGGAACTACCCAAACTCCTTATAAAATCTAGAAATGAAGAAAACTAAATCTCAAATATTTCCATACCTTTGGTAGTAAATGCTATGTTTTAAATGATCAGGAATACTTGGGTAAATTCAATTCAAAAAGTGATGAGGAAGTATTTATTGGTTATTTCGAGAACAGTCGACCTTACAGAATTTATAACATGCGTACTCAGACTATCATTGAATCAATCAATGTAAAAATTGATGACACTGATGATTTTTCATCTTATTCACATGAGCCTAATATTCAGTTTTTGGAAGAACAAGTTGCTGGACGTCAACCTACTCAAGATAATCATGTTCCCGCATCGACGGTGATAAGCGATAAATGTATGAGCGACCAACATCAAGTTCTCGTGTCTTTGCCCTGCTCCTGAAAGTTCTGACGTACCAAATACAAACAACGAATAGAACATGAGAAGGCAACTTCCTTCTTGGATACAGAAAGTACACCCATTGAACAATGTTTTCTCAGATTCTAGAGACGGTATGATGACTAGGAGGAGGTTTGCTAATGAACTTGAAAATATTTGCTACACTTCACAAATTGAACCCAAAAATATAAATGAAGCGATTATTGATTAAAATTGGGTTCTAGCCATGCATGAAGAGCTAGCTCAATTTGATAGAAATGAACTGTGGGAACTTGTACCTCGGCCAAAGGACACAAATGTGATCGGGTATTAAAAAATAAATCAGATGAACATGGCAACATAGTCAGAAACAAGGCACGCTTTTTTGCACAGGGATACACTTAACTAGAAGGAGTGGATTTTGATGAAACATTTGCACTTGTGGCTCGACTTGAATCCATTAGACTTTTACTGTCTGTAGCATATCAAATGAGGTTCAAGCTGTACCAAATGAATATCAAAAGTGCCTTTCTGAATTGAATTCTTAATGAAAAAGTCTATGTTGAGCAGCCTAAGGAATTTGTTGATCCTTATTCTCCCGACCATGTGTTCAGACTCAAAAATGCCCTATACGGACTAAAGCAAGCCCCACGTGCTTGGTATGAACGATTGACCATTTTCTTGTTGGAACAGAATACCGAGAGGAGGAGCTAACAAAACTTTGTTCATCAAACATTTCAAAACTAAATTAATAATTGCACAATATATTATGTTTGGTTCTTCACTAGAAAAACAAAATCCAAGGAGTTTGTTACACTTATTCAAAATGAATTTGAAATGAGTATGGTTGGTGAACTAAATTTATTTTTAGGTTTGCCGATCAAACAGACTTGGAACATGGATTTTTATCTCACGTGCCAAGTATGCTAAAAATCTGGTGAAAAAGTTCGGCCTTGAACTAACTAAGTCAGTCATAACTCTCATGGCCACATCCTTGAAAATCTCCAGAGATGACCAGGGCAAGGAGGTTGACTCCAGCTTGTACAGAAGCATGATAGGCGCTTTGTTGACTGACCGCAAGTCGTCCCGACATATCATTCGGTGTTGGAGTTTGTGCGCATTATCGTGCCAAACCAAAATAATCACATCTTGCAATGGTGAAGTTTAATTATTCACTATATTAATTGTACTTGATTTTGGTTTATAGTATACTAATGATACTAACTCTCATTTTGCGGGATACACCGATGTTGATGAGGGTCGAAACATGGATGATAGGAAAAGCACGAGTGAAGGATGTTTCTACATTGGTAACAATCTCATTGCATAGTTAAATAAGAAACAAAACTCTATTTCCTTATCTATTGCAGAAGCTGAGTATATTGATGTAGGTAGTTGTTGTACTCAGCTACTTTGGATGAAACAAATGCTATATGATTATGGTATTGATCAGGACTCTGTTACTATATTATGTGATAACACTAATGCTATTAATATTTCTAAAAATCCTGTTCAACACTCTAGGACCAAACATATTGATATTAGACATCATTTTATTAGAAATTTGGTCGAAGAAAAAGTAATTACTTTGGAATATATTTAGACTGAGTATCAGTTGGCTGATTTATTCACCAAAGCCTTAGATTCTGCTAGATTTGAGACTCTACGGAAGGTCGTGGACATTTGCTTGATGCATTAGTTTTTTCTTTAAAACCAAAAAAAAAAAAAAATTACATCGTAGAAATAGTGTTTTTCTTTTTGTTTGATTTTATCATGTGTGTTTGTTTGCATTTGCTTATTTTTTATTTTTGAAAAACTGGAGAATCAAGGATATTCTTGCAAATAGCATATGATATAAATGTATGATTGGTCTATGAATTTTGAGATTTACTTGGATTAACCAATCAGTATGGTATGTTCATTATACTTACGAAAAAAGATGCTCAGATAAGCACACTTTGAGGACATATTAACTTGTTTGATTGTACCTTACTACTAACTAGATTGTTATCTTTAAACTAGTTTCGTACTTTGTTGTGACCTATGGTCAGTATCTATGTCTCTCGGCACTATAGTATGTTGTTGTGTTAAACAGACAATTTCATGGAGGAGAGGGCTACCACCATAGATGTGTGCACCGTCCTTGATAATGAACATAAATCATGTAGAAAATGACTACTTTTATGGCTATGAAAAAATCAACTTCATGATCTTATAAATTTAGTGCTTTGACAAAACAAAAAATATATATACAAATAAAGTCAACAATCTGAGTACTCAAAAGAAAATTGTTATGGTACTTTTGTCGGGCACGCACATATTTTTTCTATTTAAAGAGATATGTTCAGATTATGACTGGTTTGATATACATATCTGTACTTATCTTCTTGACAATGTTCAATTTAGCTTAGTGGGACAGGTTATGAGTGATTAGTCCAGTATGTCTTATCACACACCCACGTTACAAATCTGACAAATTAATTGAATCTAATTATGCACATACATCTAATTGGAAGATTTCAGTTGATTTTGATATTTTTGGACTGATTGTATAATTTGTAGAGTATGAAATTTGTCCATAAATAAACGATTCAATTTTATCTCATAAAACATTCTCATTATATTTGTGTGATTATCTTGTGTGGGCCTTTTCGTAGAATTTTCAATCAACAATCTAAATTTGGTAGCACAATCAGCTTTAACTGAGAAAAATCCGGATGAATTTTAGTTTATGGAATCCAATTTTTTTCTCAGATCGATTATTAAATTGTTTTACCTATCTTAAAAAATTTCGTTTTCCATAAATTGGCATCTTATGCGGTTCAATTCAAATTTGACATATCTGATTAATGAAGGTTTCTTTGTTAATAATCGCCAATAATCGGTTTAATTTTGGTAACTTTACACACATCCCAAATTAAATGTTCCCTCATGGTGCAATTTTGAAAAAAAAATTTCCTTTTTAAACCGTGAATTAGGGTTTTTTCCTTCATCTTTCACGTTTGATTTTCAATTTCCTAACATCAAAGTCCCTTACACTTAATTTCGAGGTTGTGTTGAGTTTTCCTTTTCAAATTCAAACAATGGTGAAAAGTAAGATGCCAAAATCAAAGAAAAATCTCGATGGTTCATCAAAGAACACTGCTCCTACGTCGGTTGCTGTTGAAACTGCAATGGGGCCCGAACTTTCACCGATAAGAACTCTTCGGCAAAGTGCGCGAAGATTGGAACCCTCTAGTTCAGACCCGGACACCTCTCCAACGGCTGTTGCATCTTAGGGTGACCAATCGATGACATTGTTGCATACCAACCGCCGGTCACCATTCTAAAACATGACCCAGTCTAACATCTAAAGATCCAATTAATTTTTGAGCAAGAAAGTTACCTTGAGTGCTCAAGAACCAGATGGAGACGGATATAAGGATGACGGATATGAGGATGACGGATCATGGGTGATGATGGTTTGACAACGCTGAAATTGAAGAGGAAGTTCATGAAGATGAAGGGACTCGTGATGATGAGTATGAATGAACGACCTCATTCAGTAGAAGGTTCAAGTAAACTCCCTTCTCAAAAATCAGATTCTCGATTTTGTTGTTGCTTTTGATGAATTTGCGGAATCTACTCCCGTACCTCCTCCAATGAAAAGAGCCACGAGGGCTGAAAAAGAAAAAGGTAAAATCGGTGTTGTTGCTGAAGAGCCTACACTGCTTTGGTCGAACAGCCTCTCAACGCCTCCTGGAGGTGCCCTGAGTAACCGCCTACTCCCAGTTCATACATCCAAATGTTCAAACTTGAAACATTAACTAGAGGTAGACACTCTATTAACCCCATCAATTACTGTTTTCTATCGAAGAGTGCTAAGAATCTATTTCTATCATTTACCACCTACCGTAAGTTCATCATTGAGTGCAAGGTAGCAATTCCTGAATTTAGTTCGTTTGGTTTGGGTGAAATTGTTGATTTTCACAACTTACATAATCTATTAAGTTTTTATGGGACGTTTAATGAAACTCTGGTCAAGGAATTTATGGCAAATGTTCCCAAGAATCTGGGCAAGGCTGGAAATGAATTCAGGTGGCAGGTTTATGTCCGAGTAAGACATGCCACCTTCAGTCCTAACTCTCTCAGAGATTGGCTTGGGGTGACTACTGTGGCTATCACAAGTGATGAAGAATTGACCAAGGACAGCATTGCGTAAGAAATGACTGTCTCTACTTGGCCAGAATCAGGAGAACTGACTGCTTCCCGACTACTGCCCAAATACAAAATTTGTCATCGGATTCTTATCAACAATATCGATCTATTGACTCATTGATTCGATATTTCGGGGGACATGGCTGTTATGCTATACAAGTTAGGGATGAGGATGCCAGTTGATTGGGTTAAAATAATTTTTGACAGAATTGTTTATGAAGGGCTGAGGAGGGCCAAACAGTACAGGCTACTGCGTCCAGCTCTCATCTATCACTTTCTTGTTCATCAAGAAGTACCTGCCATAGATTCAGATAGATTCTCTAAGGATATTCCAGCGCTAGGTGTTCATGAGTTTACAAATTTGGGTAGCGCACTGCATTCTACTCCCAGAGTTCCCAGGCACGTTCTATCTTCGTTGGACCATCTGGATGTCTGGATGCACTGGAAACTCAGTTGGGGGCAGGTTAGAACACAGGTAGACCAACTTTTTGCCTTAACCAAAGGTTTTTTTTGATGAATTTATTTTCATGCGTAGGGTGTTGGGTAAACTGGAATATCTGGGCGATGAGCATCTAAAGTATGCATACCGAATAGTTACTCTAGAATTATCTGCACATCCTGGAGGTCTGATGGAGATTCTGGCTTTCGGTCCAATTGTTGAGACAACTCTTACCCCAGCTACTGTACCTCATACTGATGCTCATCTAGTTGATGCTCCTTCAGATACCCATGCTCGCAAGAGAGCTGCAAACACATCTCCATCTGGTACAAAGAAGCCTAGATCCTCCACGGAACTAATCGCTCTTAGGTTCTAACTTCTAACTTTGTAACTATTTGTTTATGGATGACTGTATTAACTCTTAAATTCTGCTTTCCTTCACTTCAAACACTGCTTTACTTTTGTTTCTCTCTTCCTTCTTTGTTATTTCCTTTGGCGTTCCTCTTACAAAATGGAGAGTAGTAGGTTATTTTTAAATTTTGTGGTTGTTAGTTTGTGATTGTTGTTTATACTATGCTGATGATACTTTGTTGGTTAAATTTTACTAGTAGTATTTTTAGGTTTATGGTAGTTTGATCATTACACTTTGATGATATCTTGCTAAAGGTGAGTAATATTAAAGTTGTGGCTAATGTGTGTGGTATTTTCATGTTTTGTTAACTTCTTTGCAGGAGTTCTTGGTTTACACACTAAGGGGGAGCAATAACCCTTATATGTTGATGCTCATGGTTTCTTTACTTATTCACACATATCACACTTATATTAAAAATCTGATAATTATGTGTTTATAATTAAGCAACGCCAAATGGGGAGATTGTTGGAAAAATATGTGTCATATTTTTCACTTTTTATATCTTGGCTCTCTTAATTAATATAACCAATTTTTAATGATAAAAGAGTAGGTCAACATTTTCGTTTTGACTAGTTCGATAACGCCAGATTTGATCGATTTGGATTGATAAGTTTAATTATTTTTTCAGATCAGTAAAGCTGGGATTTTATTCTGTTTTTATACTTGATATAATCTGATTTCATGAATACTATTAATAGCTCTTTTTGTTGGTTAAATAATTCTTATTCTCTTAGATTTGTTTAGGAAGAAAATATTTAGTTTCCTAAATTCTTTTCTTCTACAAATCTAAGAATATCTTTCTATATATTCTTTCCTACTAATTTTCTTATCATTCTTGTTGCAGATTTATAGGTAAGAAATAATTCTTAATTTGATTTCTACTTTAACTATAAGTAAGAGTAGAAATCAATAAGGAATTAAGGCTTTGATATATAATTTTTGTTCTTGTTTTCTCCAAGCAAAAACCGGCTTCATTGATTCAACTTCAAAGCAAAAAGGTTTTAATCAAACTCATTGAAGAATCAAAAATTAATTGGTGCTCAACGAACAATTCCATATCTTGTTTAATCTACTTGGCGTGAAGTTAAGAACGGGGGTCCTTAATCCAATTGGTGGTTGCAGTCAAGTACAATGGGGAAGTGGTGATAAAGTCAAGACCGGTGGGTTTTATTCTACTTTATCAACAAGTCAGAAGAAGAAGTATCTAAGGAGTTGATATGTTTTCTTTTGATTGTTATTTTGTTAATTTTGCGAATTACAAAAATCGATACTATTGTATTTTTTGAACAAGATTATTAGTGGATTATTTTTACCCATGGCATGGATGTTTCCCTTCAGGATTTACCACGTTATATTTTATGTTCGTATTTAATCCTTTAATTTTCGCACTTAACAAGATTAGGTAAACGAACACAGTTGTGTGAGTCAGAACTATTATCTTTATCACTTGTCAGTTCTGATGCGTTCTGTCCACTGCTTGTTTTATTAAGATTAAAATTCGTTTTAATTTAATTAAACTAAGTTTTAGAAATTTCATTAGTGAATTGTTTTTATCTATGGCATGGGAGCCCGTGATTGTTTCCCTTCGAAGTTTACCACGTTACACTTATTAACTTCTTTAAATTCCGCTCTAAAATTATTAGGTAAACAAACAGTGCATTGATCAGTCAGTACTTGTCTAAACTGCTTTACAATACAATGTGTCAGTTTTGACTTCGTTCTGTCTAGTGTTTATTTAATTAAAATTAAAATTATTTAATAATTTAATTAATCTAAGTTTTAAATTCTAGAATTTAGCATTTCTTTTAGTAAATAGAGTAGCGACGTACGTTGCAGAGAAAAGACAAAGAAATCAATGAGGTGTAGCCTTAAATAATTTGATAGTGTATAAATTTTGAATTTTCATCAAAAAAAGCTTTCCAAGTAGTGATTTTTACATGTATCTACTTGATAAAATCATATGAATATAGAATTATTATAAATTTTCTAAAACCGACGTAGCCTTATCTATCTATTATTATTTAAATTTTTGTTGGTAGTAGAACTTCAATTTTCATATGGATGATTGTAACTTTAGTACTTAATTATTCAAGGGTTTAATGGATGCTTCTAGTAATAAAACACACATTTTGACAAAAGTCACATGAATGAACACAATAATTGGTTTAAAAAAGTTAGTCCTTATCTTAAACCCGTTCTTTCTAACTATATTATTTTATGCTACTCAGTCAAAATTCAATCCTACCATTTGTCTACCATCAGCTCAGATCATCAAAATTGCTAATCAAATGCTTAAGATAAGTTATTTCTATTTGTGGGTATAAAGAGAAAAATAAATTGACAAAAGGTGTCAATTTTTGATTGCTTAGCTTAACTTAAAAAAAGGTGTCAATTCTCAATGGGATCGTTTCTGACTATTAGAGTTAAAATTGATAATGTAGACAAAACGTTAACACTCATCTGGTCTCTTCCATCTTCTATGAACACATCAAACTAATTTTGATGTATGGGAAAGATTAAGAAACTGTGAGTTTTGTAGAAATTACAAGTAAATTAATTTCTCAAGAAAGAATGTTGAGTGGAAGAAGTAATATTTCATATAAAAATATGTTATCTTTTGTGGAAGAAGAATAACTCCATAAAAAAAAAGTATCTAGTTCAAACTGTAGACAACTTGGTCGCGTGAAGAAAAACTGTCCAAAATGTATAGCAGGCTCAGATAACTACTCAAAATCAGATAGGAACAATATGTCTCTCTTTATGGGAGACAATGATGTAGTTTGAGTAAATATTTACATTCTCATGGCATGCGCTAGTTGACATGATAGAGGATGTGTTACTATTATCCACATATTTGCATACGTGCATTGGCTTGACATTGATGCAAGGTGTGTCTTTGGAATTGATGTCGGGGGCTAATAAACTTCTACGTAAGTCAAGCAAGGGGTTGCACCATAATGTTAATCAAATTTATTTAACATGAACCAATGAAATTCTTATAATTCATTATTTCTATGTCATTATACTTATATGGTGGGGTAAGTCAATTTTCAATTTTGAGAATTGAAATTGTCAAAGTTTATGAAATTTTTCTCAAGTATCGAGATGAAGAACTGCAGAAGAGATAATTGAGTTTTGATTCATTTTTCGTTAATGTGATGATTGTTGAGAATATTTTCTCAAAATTTGTTAAAATCAAAATATGAATTAATAATTGAAAATGAAAGATAATAAGAATTCTTCAAGTGTAAAAGGAAAATTAGTCAAAGGTGATCAAATATTCCTTTTGTCGAAATGTGCGAGCCTTTTTTTGTTCATTGGAAGAAAATGATGTCATGTTTAATTTGTTAGAAATATAATCTAGAGTCTTTAATTACATATACATAATTAAAGAATCCAAATCATGTCAAAATTACCAAGTATGATTAATTCAGAAGAATACCTGTCTTCATTGGTATTGAAATTGAGAGGTTTGGTTTTTCCGCAGTCTAATCACCTCAATAATGCTCAATAGAATCTCTGTCTATAATGGTATAGAAGAGGAGAGTAAAAGTTTTGATTGACCTGGGGACCATAACCCTATTTATAATATTCTGTATACCCTAGTCCAATTAGAAGTCCATCAATCCTAATTAGACTAGGATCCGGTCTCTACACATTACAAAGCCCACACTCAGTTTAGATGTTTCGAGGGCCCAATCAACAGATCACTTAATAGCCCTATTAATCAGATAGCCCATATAATTGCAATACAATATGTAGTCCATTATAGAGATAAAAAATCCAACAATCTCCCACTTGGGCTACATATGTTATCTGAAACAATTATATTTTAAACCTTATGTGTACACTTAAATTGCTATCTTACTTGAAACATCTCCGTACAATCTGGTCCATCTACTATACCAGTATGAGATCAAAGAGGTCTTCGTCACATTAATCGGTAACTAAACCCATCAATGGTCATCATACCAACATATTCAATGACATAGATCGAGTATGGATGTGTAGCATGAAAATTACATGAAATGTGATCTTAACACATGTCTATTTCCAACTGGTCCTACTTTATTCTTTAGTGAGATCATACCAAAGCTTTCCAATCTTAATGTTAAACCACAAATGGAAAGACTAAATTCAGAGATTGGTAACAACCATTATATTTTATTCTGCAGAAAATAATCATAAAGTGTGTCTACTACTGAAAAGTATCAAAATACAAACTCCCACTAATCCAGCACATCATCAAACGATAGAACACCCGTATGAGCTATATGCTCGTAAAACACCTTAGGCGGTAAACCCTTGGTGAGCGGATCCGAAATTATAGAGTTTGTGCCAATATGCTCTATAGATACCTGACTACTCTAAACTCTATCTTTAACAACAAGAAACTTGATGTCTATGTGCTTTGACATTGTAGAGCTTCTATTGTTGTTTGAATATAGCATAGCCGATTTATTGTCACAATATATCGTCAATGGTCTTTAAATACCATCAACAACACGCAGCCTAGTGACAAAGTTTCGCAGCCATATCCTATCATTAGATGCCTCATAACAGGCTATGAACTCAGCTGTTAAGGTGGATGGAGCTATGAGCGTCTGCTTAACACTCTTCCAGATATAACTCATCCAGCCAACATATAGATATAGCCCAATGTGGATCTCTTACCGTATTGGTATCTAGCAAAATCGGAATCGTAATACCGATGATCTCCAAATGATCCGACTTTCAATAGGTGAGCATGAAATCTTTTGTTTTCTATAAATATTGCATAACCCTTTTGGTCGCTTTCCAATGATCCATCCTAGGTTACACAAATATCTCGTCTATTAATCACACTATGAACGCTATATCCGAATGCGTACATACTTGAGCATACATAAGACTCCCCTATAGCCAACGATAAGGAATCTTTCACATTTCTTTCACCTCAACCTCATTCTTGGGGCATTGATCGAGGTGAACTTATCTCCATTAGCAATGGGCGTATCTCCGGTTTACAATCTTTTATGTTGAATCTGCTAAGTACCCTTTTCGATATCGCTCTTTGTGATAACCCAATGATACCCGAAGTGATCTCGATGTATCTGTATGCCTTATACAAAGAGACGCCCCCAAGATCTTTCATTTTAAAATTCTTAGTTAGAAATCTCTTTTCGCGTGTAATAAGCCTATATCATCGCTAGTTAGCGATATCATCGACATATAATACCGTGAAGATATATTTATTCTCACCGAACTTATGGTACACACAATCATCAATCGTATTTACCTCAAATCCAAACGAGATAATGACTTGATGAAATTTATAATATCATTAACGGAAAGCTTGCTTGAGACTATAAATAATTTCTTTAGTCTCAGATACCATTTTCTTTGGATCACCGATACAAAGTTTTCTCGACCGCACCATATATGTCGTTTCTTCAATATTACCATTGAGAAATGAATTCTTTACATCTATCCGATGTAGCTCCAAATCAAATGAGCTACTAATGCCATTATTATCCGAAGAGTATTTCGATAAAACCGGAGAGAAAGTCTCTTTTATAATCAATGCCTTCTTTCTTAGTGAAACCCTTGACAACAAGACGAGCCTTATATCTCTCAACATTGCCTTTTGAATCCCTCTTGGTCTTAAATATTTATTTGCAACCAATGGGTTCGGACATTTAGGCAATTTGACGAGATCCCAAACTTCATTGTCTTTCATGGTTTCATCTCATCTTTCATGGCATCAACCCACTTTTGAGAATTAGAACTCTGTTTGGCTTGATAGAAGTTGATTATATCATCTTTCATCACTCCTATGTCAACCTCATGTTCTTGGAGAAAGACGATATAGTCATCCAGAAACGTCATTCTCCTTTCTCTAGTGGATCTTCACACTGGCATTTGTTCTTGAGGTTGTTGAGTTTGCTCATCAGAAGCAACATCTTCATTTTGGATAGGAAAGTTGTCGAAATTGTCTTGATAATCCGAATTCACTTCTTGAACAATATCAGTAATTTGATCATTGTTAATAGTGACAACAGTAAGAGAAACGAGTTCCTCTTCAAAGACGATGTTCTTAACCTTATCTTTCCCTCCAAACTCAACATCCTCAAAGAATTTTGCATTTATAGTCTTGAAAAAGGACCTAGTCGAGGATTATGGAATTTATAACCCCTGGACCATTCTCGGGTATCCAACAAAATAGTAGCTTACAGATTATTGAGTCCAGTTTATTTTCACTTAGCCTATAAGGTCTTGTTTCAACTGGACATCCCCAAATTTGCAAGTGCCTTATACTAGGCTTCTTTGCCGATCCAAAGTTTACAAGGAGTTTTAGTTATTGTTTTATTTGGAACCTGTTAAGGATGTATCTTTGCAGTCTTTAGTGCTTCTCTCTATAGGGATTTTGGTAAAGAATAATGACTAATCATTATTCTTACCGTGTCTTTAATAATAACTTAAAAGTCCCTATAGTCTCAATTGCAACTACTTTGCCACGCCCATAAAGATGAATCTTTCAAAGATCAATCGACCGTTGGCTCCATTGTGCAATCCTTTATAGACACACTTATGTGAGTGGTAGCACCATAATCCATCCACTAAGTGTGTCTCACGACAAAAAGCTAAATAAATTAACTTCAAAACAAACCATAGCGAGAAGCATACATTTCTTAACACACCGTGTAGCATAAATGGGGCATTCTTTATTTATGTGTCCACCCTTTTGCAAAAGTAACAAGTGAACTCCTTGTCTTGTTCCTTTCACACTTTATGTTGTGGTGCCCCAACCGCGCAGCTTTACTTTTTTTCTTTTCATTTTCTTGTCTTGAGGAATGGTAAATGAGTTAGTACTTTCAGTCATCTCACGCTTAAGTCTTTCTTTTTCTTGCACACAGTGAGATATGAGCTCATTAAGAGTCCACCCTTTTGGGTGTTGTAACTCACTTTAAATTGACCGTATTGTGTAGGAAGGGAAATCAAAACCAGATGCACGAGCAAGTCCTCAAACAACTCTAACTTTAGTGCCTTTAGTTTGGAAGTGAGATTAGACATTTTCATAATGTACTTCGTTACGTTCCTTTTTCCTTTATACCTTATTGAAACAAGATGATCCAAAAGAGGACTTGTTTTCACCTTTTCGCTTTCGGCAAAACATTTTTCTTTTCTTTAAGGAACGCCTTAGTATTTTCCTTCTTAGACATAGCGCCCTAAATGTTTCTATAATAGAACGTTTCATGATCATAAGACTTATGCAGTTAGAACGATCCCACCTTTTTCAGTCCCTTTTATCCTGAGTGGAACTTTTATCAGTGAGAGTAGGAGGTCGTTCTGTCCGAAGCGTAAGGTTAAGATCTATGTAACCGAGAACAATCGTAACGTTCTTTTTCCAATTCTTGAAATTTGTGCTATTAAGCACATGGATGAAATTAATGTCAAGCGAGATATTGTAGAAAAGTATGTAAAACCGAAAATGAGAGAATATTTCAAACTCACAATTAATTATCATGTCATAACATATGTATGACAAATTATATAACGGTGGGCCCATTACAAGATACCTAGCACAATATTGATATTTAGTCTTTAGACGTAAATATCAACTTGTAAATAGTACTATCGTGTAGTAATCAAATATTGACAATTAATTTGTCAAACAATAAGCCTTTCTTTGGACCGACTTATTGTCCACATAAAAATTTTATAATTGTCACATATTTATTACCACAGGTATATCTGTCATTTGGTCAAACAAGAACCTTCCTTTGGACCGGTCATTATTCGTATAAACAACAGACACAAACATCTTAATATTCTAAAATAAGCAAATCTACGCGATAGAGGTTACTTTGGCAACGATCGTTTCAATTAATTTATTTTGAAATATAAGACGATTAATTCAAGGATTTGAAGATATTTTAAGGATTAAATTCAAAAATTCCAAACTTTGAGGGCTTAATATTTTAAAATCGAAAACTTGAAGGACTTAAGATTTAAAATCTAAATTCTTAAGGACTAAGTCTTAAAATCTAAAACATTAAAGGCTTCAATTCAAAAACTCCAAATATTTAAGGCCCAAGATTTTAAAACACGAAAACTTTAAGGATCTAAGATTTGATATCCAAATTCATAAGGACTAAATTTGAAAATCCAAAAGGTATGTATTTTATTGGTAGGCCTATCACAAGATACCTAGTACAACATTGACATTTAGTCTTTGGACGTAAACAAAGAATTGTAAGTGGTACTCTCCGCGTAGTAATCAAATATAGATAATAAATGTCAAACAATAAGCCTTTCTTTGGATCGACTTATTGTCCACATGAAATCTTTATAATTATCACATATTTACTACCACAAGTACGCCCCTCGCTATTTGGCCAAACAATAACCTTCATTTGGGCCAGTCATTATTCACATAAGTAACAGATATACTCATCTTTATATTTCAAAATAAACAAATCAACACAATAGATGTTTCTTTGGCAACATATCATATTAATATAATTCACTTGAAATATAAGACATTTGAATCATGAATTTGAGAATTTTCTGAGAAAAACTTTAAGATTTAAAACTTAGAGGACCTTAGAGTTGAAATTTTAATACTTTAGGGATTTAAAATTTAGGATTTATGAAGTTTTGGGATTGAATCCTAAATTTTAAAACTTTAATGGCCTTTTTTTGAAGAAATTTTTAAAAACTTTAGGGTTAAAATTGTAAAATTTAAATTTTAGTGGCCAACTTATGAAAAATTTCAACTTTAAGGGCTAAATTATTAAAATCCCATAACTATAGGGTTAGATTATTCAATATTTAAAACTTTAGGGCTTAGTTTTAAATTATTATAACCTGAGGACTTTAAATAATTAAGTTTTAAACTTTAGGGACTCAATGTGCAATATAACCTAAATCTCCAAAATTGCACCATAATCCTTGAATTTATCTAATTTCCTTATGAGGTCCCGTTTCCCAAAAAAAAGCAGCAGCCGCCATCCACGCGCATCAGCCACTGCCGCCATCCACCGGCATCAGCAAACCGCAGCAGCGCCGGCGGCGGCACTTCTGTTCCCTACCAGCAGCGCCGTGTTGGCACTGCTGTTTCGCCTCCAGCAGCGCCGTCTGGCGTTGCTTCTTCCAGTAGCGCCAGCGCACTACCGTCCTTTTTTTTTTTTTTTTTTTATTTTGAATTCTAGATTTTCGTCAAAAAAAAAAAAAAAAGCCAAAAATTCTTTAATTCTTTATTTTCAATCCAATAACACCAAAGGGAATTAAGCATGCATTAAAACGAAATACACATAGAAAAAAAAACTTTTCTTCATGTGTACGATTTAACATTTAATAAATTGACCAAAATAATTATCATACTGATAATTCAACATGATATTGGCTCTGATACCAATTGTTAGAAATATAATCTAAAGTCTTTAATTACATATACATAATTAAAGAATCCAAATCATGCCAAAATTACCAAGTATGATTAATTCAGGAAAAATATTTGTCTTCATTGGTGTTGAAATTGAGAGGATTGGTTCTTGCTTAGCCTAATCACCTCAATAACGCCTCACATAGTAATCTCTGCATAATATAATAGTGTAGAAGAAGAGAGTTAAAAGTTGTGATCGATCCCACCAAAACCCTATTTATAATATTCTATATACCCTAGTCCAATTGAAGTTCATCAATCCTAATTGGACCAAGATCCGATCTCTACACATTACAAAGCCCACACTCAATTTAGATGTTTCGAGGGCTCAATCAATGATCACTTAATAGTCCTATTAATCGATAAATTTCATATAATTGCAATACAATATGTAATTCATTATAGAGATAAAAATCCAACATAATTTGGCAAGGCAATTTGGGAATAATCATTAGTCAACCGTTACCTATTGTATGAAAATTTAGGTTAAACTTTTACGATGTATTTCTATAAATTTGCTTCATTTTTTTTTTCTTTGTTTACGTGATTTGAGGGTTTTTCGAGGAAAACTATACGCCTAACACCCTAGTTTTTATTTCTCTCTGTGGGTAGTTTAAAAAGAAGAAATTATTGAGTCTAGTAAAGCTTAGAATTATTTTTCTAACAATACTCTGGGGGTATTTGAGTGAGTGAAATTCTATGATCAGAATGATTTTTCATACATCGAAAGTTTTGACAGTCCACAAATTTTTCTATTTGTTAATATTTGTCTCATTATTTTTTTTCAACAAAGATCTTGTAGGAAAAACGAAAAATTAGTCTCAATTCCCAACATCTTAGTGCCACAAACAAAGAGGGTTATACCAAAATTAAATTGGCATGTTGTAGTTCTTAGGATTTAATTTTTTTTTAAATCTTTCAGTACATAGAACAAAGTGACGAAATTAAAAGAATTCATATAGCCTACTCTTACTAACACAAAATGCAATTTCCCATTTTAAAAAAATTAATAATGACACAATATGTCTCTAGAACCTCCAACTCTTGTTTGGATGGTGTAGATCTACGTAATAAAGGATGATAAATGATGGTTCATAGTTTTCTGTTTATAGGCAAAATTTTAGTAGTTATTGTGACAGCAAATTTTTTTTTCCTAGGAATTTTTTCATAAATATGCTACTTTTTGAAAAGAATTATAAGAACTCATTGTTGTTCCATATATTTTAAAAACACTATTTTTTGAAAACTATTATTTTAATTTATTGTAATATATATTAAATTTAGTAACTGAATGATTAAAAAAGATTTGTAGAAATACTTATATTATATTACGGAATCTTTTATTGTTACAGTAACAGAATCTTTAAAAATTGGATTTGATTGGAATATATATATTACAAAATCTTTTATTGTTATAACTGTCAAATATATATTTTGTATCAAAAATAGCTGTGACAAACACAAATAGATCCCTCAATTTAAACATTTGTAACAATCTATATTATAAATTGAGATGTAACATATACATCCTTGATCTAATACCTCCAGTGGACATTGTTATGCACTCATTGGAATAATACGTAATTTACAAACTTAGTTTTTTATTTGAAAAATATTGTTTTTATATTATTATATTAATAAATAAAATAATATTTTAAAATCAAAACAAAATATAAAAAAGTTAACCTTCCTTTTTGGACTCTTAAGCAAATTAACCCACTAATTTCGTTTTTCCTAATATTTTATTTATTATAGTTAACCTTCCCAATTATTTCACGTAATTAATGCCCAAAAAAATTATTTACGTAACTATTCCATCATTTCATCAATAACAATTAGTTTTATTGATTGATCATTTTTTAATTATTTATTACTTTTTTAATTCGCACGAAAAAGGAAAACTACCCTAAAATCAAGCAAAAATTTGTTATTTCCAAACACACCAAAATCCTCTATTTTTTATATTTAATTGTTCTTGATTGAATTGTCACCCAGAAATACAAATTATGTTACACATTTTTTTATTCTGTAACATTGACTGTTACAGATGTTATAACTTGTTATTGGTTAATTGCATGTAACACGTACTATTGATACACTTTTTGTAACACTGATTTTAATATGATGTTTTGATTGAGCACTCTATTTTTTATATTTAAATATTTTTTATTGAATTGTTACAATTTGTTATTCTGTATGGTTAATTGAATGTAACGCAGACTGTTATACATTGTTTTGTGACACTTATGTTAATATGATGTTTTGATTGAACACTCAGTTTTTTATATTTAAATGTTCTTGATTGAATTATTATATGGAAATACATATTATATTACACAATTTGTTATTATATAACACATGATACACAATTGAGAATTATTACACGGGAATACAGATTATGTTACACAATTTGTTATTATGTAACACTAACTGCTAAAGATATTACAACTTGTTATTGATTAATTGATGTGTAATATGATGTTTATAACATTTATGTTTAATATGATGTTTTGATACTTAATGCGGATTATGTTACTCGAATTAATATTTTGTATCATTGATTGATACGTATGATACAATTGAATATATCATGAGTTTTTCCATGAAAACTAGTATTATATGTTCACCGGTTTTGATCTAATATCTTCATGGGCATTGTTATAATGCCCACCGAACACTTGTCACTTTTTATTGGATGAGTGTAAATGATCACTTTACACTCATCCAACGGAAATCTAACAACAAGTGTTTAGGTGGACATTATAACAACGCCATTGGGGCAATAGATCAAAACCGTTTTATTAAATGAGAAGTAGTGAGTGTAATATCCATTTTTCTTAAAATTAAGTCAAGCGTTAGTTGCACCGGAAATTTTGGCTAGCCCATCTTAAATCGTGAACGGGCTTTCTATAGCTCAGTTTGACACCGCTAAAGTGTTGTAAATTGTTCAACAATATTGTTGATTAAAAGAAATTGATAAGAGATTATCATTATACATTATTATTGTTGCTGGAAACTAAAACGAAAAAACAAAATTTTATCATGACAAACAGGAGCAAACATGCCCATGTTCGGTTTTTTCAATTAAGTTTGTCCCCCGAATTTTGGTGTCTTTACACTATAAATTCATGTGGATTTTGATGATTAAAATAAGAGAAATCATCCCCAAAACAACTAACATTATAATATTGTGGCTTCTCCATGTTCTCTCACATATACAAACCTATATCTGTGTTCTTCAAGTTCTTAGGACTCATCATTAGTACTTTAGTGGTTTCTCTTACTTAAGTTTGTTTAATCCTACAAACTATTTGTTGGTGCATCTTAGAGGTGACAAATATTGTTTGAAGACAAAGATTATTGTGTTAATCCTACAAAATATTTTCGAATAAGAAAGTCATATCAATAAAAAGACGTAACTGCTGTTAGTTATCTTGTAAGGCAGAATACAGAAACCCGGGCTGCCAGGAACACGCTTCCTAAACTTGCTATTAGGAGGATAAACATAAAAATTGGCTCCCATTTTCCCAATTTGCAAGTTACTGAACGTCTCATGAATGAGACTGTTATCTATTAGGAATTAGCATGATATCTAAACAAAGGCCACCTATCAACAAGACAAACTAAGCTCTATTCCGATAAAATTGAGCCACCCCATCCCACCCATTCCACCCAACCCAATTTCTTGTAAATGAGTGCTTCTTTAAGTCATCGGAAAATATTATTTACCCATTCAAAATTTAAATAATTCAAGAACTTATTTTAAGTATTCTTTTAATGGCATACCTCAACTCGGGAATGTTGCCAGCCGCCAGCGGCAAAAGCAAATTTCATCCTCAACTCCTCCACGTAACCTCAGAATCACTATCAAAATCATTTGATCCCTCAGAAAACTCAATCTAGTACCTGAATTGCAACTCGGGAATGTTGCCCGCCGGTCAGCAAAAGCAAATTTCATCCTCAACTCCTCCACGTAACCTTAGAATCACTATCAAAATCATTTGATCCCTCAGAAAAACTCAATCTAGTCGTGTTTACCATTGTTCAAGTTAACCCACAATTTCCAACCACTAAAATTACCGAAAACAAAGCTTAACATCAAGAAACTTAATCTTTATGAAAGCACACTTTATCTTTTTGAGACATTTAATCGAACAGTTAAGAGTCATACTAAAGAAAGGAATATTGCCTTGCCTAGAATTGGACCTTTTATTTGAAGAAGATTTTCAAGCATTTATTGCCTTAATATTGTTAGAACATAATCAAGATTAACTTTTTTCTTTTTCTTTTTGGAAGATATATGACAAGCAAAAATTTGAATTATGAGAGGACCAAGCAACATAAATGTATACTAAAGAGAATCACTTCAACAAGTACAAATGACAGGACAAAATACAATCTATACATTATCTTGTGATAAAGTTTTAGTCTTATCAAAGTTTGGTAACTCCAACAAACTAATGGGGTTATTTGAGTGCTAAAATTGTCCTAGTAGACTAAGAGCTTGTTTGGTACATCTTAAAAATCTATTAAAAAGTTGAAGTTAAAGTTAACAATTAATTTTAATTACATATTTTATGAGATCTACAATTGTTATCAACTTTTTAATCTAACAATACTTCATCAATTTTGTTTATCAAAATTTGCTAAAAAGCTCCACCAAACAAGTGCTAAATGTCAAATTGCTTTAGTATAATATCAATCTCGACAAAATGATAAGCAAGTATTAACTTGAACAGCTCGATAAACAATCAAATAGGTTGAGCTTAATGCGTTTTAGGAAGAAAAAATGATGAACATGTTATACTTATTTTCCCACTTGGAATCATTCACTTTGCATGCTTTTTTGCTATTATTATATGCTGAAAGTAGATGGGTTAAAAACACTATTAGTCGCCAAATACAAAATGTGCTAATTAATAAAAAGTTGAAGATAGAAACACGAATATGCGATTAAAAAAAAGTTGAAGACATGAGTACAATAAACAAATATTGAGGACGTTAAGTGAAAGTAAAATATAGTATTAAAAATAAAAAAATGTGCTATAAATATAATTACACTTACTTAATGGTAGCAAAAAATACTTTTTGATAGTTTAAATAAAAATATTTATAAGTTTGTCATTATAAATAGCTAAACAAACTAAAATATCTTTAATTGAAAATACAAATTACACCCAGGGGCGGAGTTGGGGGGGATCCCAGGGGGTACCTGGACCCCCCAACTTTTTGGGTGTATTTTTTTTTTTTAAAGTTTTTTAATTTTTTAATATATAATTTAACTTTTACTTAATATCAGTTTAATAGATGACAATTGGATTCATTGACCCAATATCAATTAGAGCTTGTTTGGTATAGTTTAAAAATTAGTTTATTTGATCGAAATAGTTTATTTGACAAAGAATAGTAAAAATATCGTGCTACTAAGGTAAATTTTTGTCAAATAAACTATTTTTTTTTATCAAATAAGTCATTTTGTCAAATAAATTAGTTCATAAATTAGACCAAACTAACTCTTAATGTAAGACAATTGGACCTATTGGCCTAATAAAATTAATAATACAAAATTAACAAATAATTGGCTCATTCCTTAAATGATAATACAAAATTAATAAAGGTATTTGCTTGTTAATACATATCGTGTTCAAATAATAATTGTATATAACACTATTAAAAGGGTTTAAATTTGTGTCCATCAACTACATAGCTTAATTTTTAGATAAAATAGATATAGATTCTATTTTTGTGCAATAATTTCTTATAAGTTTTTAAATACTATGACTTATAAAAATATTAGATTCTCATGAATAAGTTCAAGAATTGTGGTTTGAGGAAAAAAAAATTTGGGAGCCCCACTCGAACCCCCTGAAAGCCCTCCCACCCCACCCCACCCCACCCCACCCCAACTTCAAAAGTCTGGCTCCGCTTGCACCCTATATATTTCTCTTCTTTTCTTTTCTTTTTATTTTTGAAACCTCCTCAGATGTTACATTATGTAAAACTTTACATAATATTTTGTTACTCTTCTAAATTTTAATTATTACATTTTCATCCAAAAAATTAATATATATCTCTCACACGCACATACGCCTATCCTTTCAAAAATAAATCTACTTTCTCCCGAGTCAAGTATTTTCACTAAAGATGCCAACGAGTTGTAGCGGGTCGGAAATTAAAATATCTCCATTTATTGCACTCATCTACTTATTTATTTAATTTTAATTTTAGTTTTAAAATACCATTTAACTTAAAAATATAAAAATAAAATAAAAAATTAAGATTTGGGGCGGTATGGGATGGGGTATTTTATAATCTCTAATCTTACTAAATGTAACGCTTGATAATGTCAAATTATTTTTTAAGTGCTTATATTATAAGTTGTGGGTAAATGTTTGGATAAAAGTAGATTATAAGTTATAGGTCCTATGAAATATGTGGATAAAAATATGTTCAATTAATTTCACAAAATGAAATTATAATATAAGCACCACCAAACATGTGCTAAATTAACATTAATCTTTTATATAAAATTGTATATTTTTATCATCAAGATTTGTCTTTTCTTCTTGATGTTTTCTCTTTTTAAAATAAAAAAAAAAAAAAACAACAACAACAACAAAACAAAGAACATGAAAAATAGAAAAAAAAAAATTTACACATAAATTCTTAAAAATATTTATGGCAAAATTGCAAAAAGCGAACAACCTCAACTTAAAATAAATAAGAAATTAATTTAAGTTGTCTAATAATATATAATATCTTATATTATTTTATATGCTTTTTTAATTTTTTATTCAATGATCACAACTTATTTATTAGATGATGACAACTAAGAATTTCTATTTTTCCATTTAATAATGTTGAAAAAAAACAACAAATGAAGTCTTTTCTACATTTTTGAATAGATTATAACGTATTAAAATTAATTGTAGTTTAAAAGATAAAGATAATACTTTACACAAAAGATACCATCTTCTAAAGTAAGAACATATTATAAAACACCACAAGCTCCTACTAATTAAAAATATAAAGAATAATAAAATAGTTAAACAAATTAACGTTATGTAAAGTTACATAATATAATAGTGTGTTATTTGATATTTAAAGTTAAGATTATTTTGGTCCATTCAGCTATATATATAATAACAGTTGTGTAATATATATATATATATATATATATATATATATATATATATATATATATTTTAGCAAAATGCTTTTTTATGGTGATTATATTGCTACCACTATTTTTGTTTGGGTAGATATATTCACACTAGAGGTGTCAATCCGGGTTAGCAGCGGCCAACCGATGAGGCCCAATGAATCTAACGCCGCTCGAAAAAGTCCGCTGCCATCGCGGGTTGCGGGCCGGTCGGCCCACCTCACCTAATTTTTTCAAAAGCCCGCCCACTCCATTGGCCCATACGGTCGAACCCATATGGGCCCCGGTTCGCCCGTATGAATAAAAATTAATTTTTTTGAAATTACAAAAAAAAAAATTAGCAACTTAATGAACTTATTGTAATTCAAAAATTGTTTACATTTATAATATATAGAATAATACAATATTACAATATTAATATATATACTATATTACTATATTACAATATATATATAATAATACAATATTATAATATTAATATATATAGTATATAGCAGCAGTAGGCTGCTCTTTTATGAAAAGCAGCAACCATAAAAGCAGCAGCCTGGTGCAAATGATCAGCGGCTGTCATATTTGCAATTAAAACGGCTCTCTGCCTTGATCTTTAATTTTTTTTTTATTAAAGAAATACGGGCCAGCGGTGGGCTGAACCGCCTGCTTGGCTCGCAGCCCACCCGCCGGTTCACAGGCCGGCCCGCGGTCTCGGTCGAAGCGGGTGGGCCGATGTGGTTCGGCCGGTCGGCCTGCCTTGACACCTCTAATTCACACCATAATTTGTTATAAGTCCACATTTTAATTGTGATGACAAGATCCTCAACTTTTGTTTATTATTGCAATTATGTTCTTAACTTTTTATCATCGAATTATTGTCTTCAACTTTCATTAATTAACACATTTGATGGTTTTGTCGTGATATTTTATTTACATGCTTTGAAATGAGGAAAAAAATTTTATCGCATTTTTGTATCTATTATTTTTTAAATGTGATGTATTTAATAAGTCTTTTTTTTAATTCTCAAATTTTTTTTTTTACGGAAACCGTTTTCAAATACAAGATGTGCTAATTAATGAAAGTTGAAGATAAAATGTGATAAAAAAAAAGTTAGGAACGTGAGTGCTATAATGTTAAAAGATTAAATATGTTAAATATAATTAAAATGTGGTGCAAAATATAAAATTTTTGTGTGAATATAATTACCTTTTTTGTTTGATGCACACTTTTAAATATTTTTATAATTTACTAAACTAACCATAATATAAATAATCTACATTCATATATCCGTATTCTATTCCTATCTTTTATTCTTACGTATAACACAATTTCACACCATTTTTGAAATTACTAAAATTACTCAGTTTTTTAAATTAGCAGTAAAAAGCTTTCATCAACATTTTGCATTGTCTAAACTATAATATAAGAGCCTTATGGGTGCACTGTTTGGTACTAGGGTGACGAATAATACGATGTTGTTTTGAAGTTTTTATTTCATTTTTCCTTCTTCGAAACGATGTCGTTTGGTTTGTAATTCACTCCATACGGAATTGTTGATATTTGTAAGGCGGGTATTTCCTTTTTCTTGTTTTCTATTTGCACGCCTTTTCTCTCTACACTGTTTTTCTCCCGAAATTGTTCTCGCACTGGAAATAAATACTTACTTTGCACTCCAATTAGTTTGTCACGCATTATCGGGCCAAACCAAAATAATCACATCTTGCGGTGGTGAAGCGAATTATTCGCTATATTAATTGTACTTGATTTTGGTTTATAGTATACTAATGATACTAACTCTCATTTTGCGGGATACTTGATGTTGGCTGAAATTTGAAACATGGATGATAGGAAAAGCCACGAGGTGAAGGATGTTTCTACATTGGTAACAATCTCATTGCATAGTTAAATAAGAAACAAAACTCTATTTCCTTATCTATTCTGGAAAATTTGGTATATTGATGTGAGTGGTTGTTGTACTCATTACTTTGGATGAAACAAATGCTATATGATTATGGTATTGATCGGGGACTACATTACTATATTATGTGATAACACTAATGCTATTAATATTTCTAAAATCACTGTTCAACACTCTAGGACCAAACATATTGATATTAGACATCATTTTATTAGAAATTTGGTCGAGAAAGAAAAGTAATTACTTTGGAATATATTTAGGCGAGTATCGGTTGGTGATTTATTCACCAAAGCCTTAGATTACGCTAGATTTGAGACTCTCGGAAGGTCGTGGACATTTGCTTGATGCATTAGTTTTTCTTTAAAACCAAAAAAAAAAAAAAAAATTACATCGTGAGAAATAGTGTTTTTCTTTTTGTTTGATTTTATCATGTGTTTGTTTGCATTTGCTTATTTTTATTTTTGAAAAACCTGGAGAATCAAGGATATTCTTGCAAATAGCATATGATATAAATGTATGATTGGTCTATGAATTTTGAGATTTACTTGGATTAACCAATCGATATGGTATGTTCATTATACTTACGAAAAAGATGCTCGAGATAAGCACACTTTGAGGACATATTAACTTGTTTGATTGTACCTTACTACTAACTAGATTGTTATCTTTAAACTAGTTTCAGTACTTTGTTGTGACCTATAAGTCGATATCTATGTCTCTCGGCACTATAGTATGTTGTTGTGTTAAGCAGACAATTTCATGGAGGAGAGGGCTACCACCATAGATGTGTGCACTGGTCCTTGATAATGAACATAAATCATGTGAAAATGACTACTTTTATGGCTATGAAAAATCAACTTCATGATCTTATAAATTTAGTGCTTTGACAAAACAAAAATATATATACAAATAAAGTCAACAATCGAAAGTACTCAAAAGAAAATTGTTATGGTACTTTTAGCCAAGGCACGCACATATTTTTTCTATTTAAAGAGATATGTTGATTATATTGGTTTGATATCATATCTGTACTTATCTTCTTGACGATGTTCAATTTAGCTTAGTGGGGACGGGTTATGAGTGATTAGTCGGTATGTCTTATCACACACCCACATTACCGTCGACAAATTAATTGAATCTAATTATGCACATACATCTAATTGGAAGATTTGATTGATTTTGATATTTTTGGGTGATTGTATAATTTGTAGAGTATGAAATTTGTCCATAAATAAATGATTCAATTTTATCTCATAAAACATTCTCATTATATTTGTGTGATTATCTTGTGTGGGCCTTTTGGTAGAATTTTCAATCAACAATCTAAATTTGGTAGCACAATCGACTTCTAACCCGAGAAAAATCCGGATGAATTTTAGTTTATGGAATCGATTTTTTTCTAGTCGCGATTATTAAATTGTTTTACCTATCTTAAAAATTTCGTTTTCCATAAATTGGCATCTTATGCGGTTCAATTCAAATTTGACATATCGATTAATGAAGGTTTCTTTGTTAATAGCGCTAATAATCGGTTTAATTTTGAGTAACTTCTTTACACACATCCCAAATTAAATGTTCCCTCATGGTGCAATTTTGAAAAAAAAATTTCCTTTTAGCAAGTGAATTAGGGTTTTTTCCTTCATCTTTCACGTTTGATTTTCAATTTCCTAACATCAAAGTCCCTTACACTTAATTTCGAGGTTGTGTTGAGTTTTCCTTTTCAAATTCAAACAATGGTGAAAAGTAAGATGCAAAATCAAAGAAAAATCGATGGTTCATCAAAGAACAACGCTCCTCGTCACGTTCTGGTTGTTGAAGCTGCAATGGGGCCGAACTTTCACCGATAAGAACTCTTGACAAAGTCTTGCCAAGATTGGAACCCTCTAGTTCGAGACCGGGACACCTCTCCAACGGTGACGCATCTTAGGGTGACCAATCGACAGACGTTGTTGCATACCAAGCTGCGGTCGACCATTCTAAAACACGGCCCGTCTAACATCTAAAGATCAATTAATTTTTGAGCAGAAAGTTACCTTGAGTGCTCAAGAACCAGATGTGTAGAGCGGACTATAAGGATGGCGGATATGAGGATGGCGGATGCATGGGTGACGATGGGTTTGACAACGTTGAAATTGAAGAGGAAGTTCATGAAGATGAAGGGACTGTGATGATGAGTATGAGCGACCTCATTACGTAGAAGGTTCAAGTAAACTCCCTTCTCAAAAATCAGTTCGATTTTGTTGTTGCTGATGAATTTGCGGAATCTACTCCGTACCTCCTCCGATGAAAGAGCCGCGAAGGTGAAAAGAAAAAGGTAAAATCGGTGTTGTTCTTTGAAGAGCTACTACTACTTTTGGTCGAAACAGACCTCTCAGCGCCTCGGAGGTGCCTCTGAGTCTTGCTACTCCCGGTTCATACATCCAAATGTTCAAACTTGAAACATTAACTAGAGGTAGACACTCTATTAACCCCATCAATTCTTTGTTTTCTATCGAAGAGTGCTAAGAATCTATTTACGTCATTTACCACCCTCTTAGTAAGTTCATCATTGAGTGCAAGGTAGCAATTCACAATTTAGTTCGTTTGGTTTGGGTGAAATTGTTGATTTTCACAACTTACATAATCTATTAAGTTTTTATGGGACGTTTAATGAAACTACGGTCAAGGAATTTATGGCAAATGTTCCCGAGAATCAGGCGAGGTGGAAATGAATTCGGTGGCGAGGTTTATGTCCGAGTAAGACATGCCACCGCCGATCCTAACTCTCTCGAGATTGGCTTGGGTGACTCTTGTGGCTATCACAAGTGATGAAGAATTGACCAAGGACGGCATTGCGTGAAAATATTGTCTCTGCCAGCGAGAATGGAGAGGCCCGGCGCTTCCCGACTCACCGCCCAAATACAAAATTTGTCGCCAGTTCTTATCAACAATATCGATCTATTGACTCATTGATTCGATATTTGAGGGGACATTATGGCATTATGCTATACAAGTTAGGGATGAGGATGCCGATTGATTGGGTTAAAATAATTTTGTGTAATTGTTTATGAAGAAAGTGAGGAGGGCCAAGCGATGCTGAACTCACTGCGTCCGACTCTCATCTATCACTTTCTTGTTCATCAAGAAGTACACCCATAGATTCGAGATAGATTCTCTAAGGATATTCCAGCGCTGGGTGTTCATGAGTTTACAAATTTGGGTAGCGACTTGCATTTCTACTCCCGAGTTCCCAGCACGTTCTATCTTCGTTGGACCATCCGGATGTGCGGATGCCAGCTGGAAACTCGGTTGGCGGGTTAGAACACGGTGTAGACCAACTTTTGCCTTAACCAAAGGTTTTTGATGAATTTATTTTCATGCGCGTAGGGTGTTGGGTAAACCTGGAATATCACGGGCGATGAGCATCTAAAGTATGCATCGAATAGTTACTCAGAATTATACGCACATCTGGAGGTGCGATGGAGATGCGGCTTTCGGTCCAATTGTTGAGACAACTCTTACCCACTACATGCCTCATGCGATGCTCATCTAGTTGATGCTCCTTGAGATACCCATGCTCGCAAAGAGGCTGCAAACACATCTCCATACGGTACAAAAGAGCTTTAGATCCTCCACCGGAACTAAGCGTTTGGGTTCTAACTTCTAACTTTGTAACTATTTGTTTATGGATATTGTATTAACTCTTAAAGTTGCTTTCCTTCACTTCAAACTTTGCTTTACTTTTGTTCTCTCTTCCTTCTTTGTTATTTCCTTTGCGTTCCTCTTACAAAATGGAAGTAGTAGGTTATTTTTAAATTTTGTGGTTGTTAGTTTGTGATTGTTGTTTATACTATCTTTGATGATACTTTGTTGGTTAAATTTTACTAGTAGTATTTTTAGGTTTATGGTAGTTTGATCATTACACTTTGATGATATCTTGCTAAAGGTGAGTAATATTAAAGTTGTGGCTAATGTGTGTGAGTATTTTCATGTTTTGTTAACTTCTGCGGAGTTCTTGGTTTACACACTAAGGGGGAGCAATAACCCTTATATGTTGATGCTCATGGTTTCTTTACTTATTCACACATATCACACTTATATTAAAAATCGATAATTATGTGTTTATAATTAAAGCAGCCAAATGGGGAGATTGTTGGAAAAATATGTGTCATATTTTCACTTTTTATATCTTAGCTCTCTTAATTAATATAACCAATTTTTAATGATAAAAGAGTAGGTCAACATTTTTCGTTTTGACTAGTCTGGATACGCATGAGTTTGGTATTTGGATTGATAAGCGAATTATTTTTTCGAGATCGATGGTGGGATTTTATTACATTTTTTTATACTTGATATAATCGATTTCATGAATACTATTAATAGCTCTTTTTGTTGGTTAAATAATTCTTATTCTCTTAGATTTGTTTAGGAAGAAAATATTTAGTTTCCTAAATTCTTTTCTTCTACAAATCTAAGAATATCTTCTATATATTCTTTCCTACTAATTTTCTTATCATTCTTGTTGCGATTTATAGGTAAGAAATAATTCTTAATTTGATTTCTACTTTAACTATAAGTAGAGTAGAAATCAATAAGGAATAAAGGCTTTGATATATAATTTTTGTTCTTGTTTTCTCCAAGCAAAAACCGGCTTCATTGATTCAACTCAAAGCAAAAGGTTTTAATCAAACTCATTGAAGAATCAAAAATTAATTGGTGCTCAACGAACAATTCCATATCTTGTTTAATCTACTTGGCGTGAAGTTAAGAGCGGGGTCCTTAATCAATTGGTGGTTGCGGTCAAGTACAATGGGGAAGTGGTGATAAAGTCAAGACCGGTGGGTTTTATTCTACTTTATCAACAAGTCGAGGAAGAAGAAGTATCTAAGGAGTTGATATGTTTTCTTTTGATTGTTATTTTGTTAATTTTGCGAATTACAAAAATCGATACTATTGTATTTTTGAACAAGATTATTAGTGGATTATTTTTACCCATGGCATGGATGTTTCCTTGAGATTTACCACGTTATATTTTATGTTCGTATTTAATCCTTTAATTTTTCGCACTTAACAAGATTAGGTAAGCGAACACGGTTGTGTGATCGAGAACTATTATCTTTATCACTTGTCAGTTCGATGCGTTACGTCACGCTTGTTTTATTAAGATTAAAATTCGTTTTAATTTAATTAAACTAAGTTTTAGAAATTTCATTAGTGAATTGTTTTTATCTATGGCATGGGGCCGTGATTGTTTCCTTCGAAGTTTACCACGTTACACTTATTAACTTCTTTAAATTCCGCTCTAAAATTATTAGGTAAACAAGCGAGTGCATTGATCGATCCGAGACTTGTCTAAAAGCGCTTTACAATACAATGTGTCGGTTTTGACTTCGATTACATCTAGTGTTTATTTAATTAAAATTAAAATTATTTAATAATTTAATTAATCTAAGTTTTAAATTCTAGAATTTGCATTTCTTTTAGTAAATAGAGTAGCGACGTACGTTGCAGAGAAAAAGACAAAGAAATCAATGAGGTGTAGCCTTAAATAATTTGATAGTGTATAAATTTTGAATTTTCATCAAAAAAAGCTTTCAAGTAGTGATTTTTACATGTATCTACTTGATAAAATCATATGAATATAAATTATTATAAATTTTCTAAAACCGACGTAGCCTTATCTATCTATTATTATTTAAATTTTTGTTGGTAGTAGAACTTCAATTTTCATATGGATGATTGTAACTTTAGTACTTAATTATTCAAAGGGTTTAATGGATGCTTCTAGTAATAAAACACACATTTTGACAAAAGTCACATGAATGAACACAATAATTGGTTTAAAAAGTTAGTCCTTATCTTAAACCCGTTCTTTCTAACTATATTATTTTATGCTACTCAGTCAAAATTCAATCCTACCATTTGTCTACCATCAGCTCAGATCATCAAAATTGCTAATCAAATGCTTAAGATAAGTTATTTCTATTTGTGGGTATAAGAGAAAAATAAATTGACAAAAGGTGTCAATTTTGATTGTTAGCTTAACTTAAAAAGGTGTCAATTCTCAATGGGATCGTTTCGACTATTAGAGTTAAAATTGATAATGTAGACAAAGCGTTAACACTCATCCGGTCTCTTCCATCTTCTATGAACACATCAAACTAATTTTGATGTATGGGAAAGATTAAGCGTGAGTTTTGTAGAAATTACAAGTAAATTAATTTCTCAAGAAAGAATGTTGAGTGGAAGAAGTAATATTTCATATAAAAAATATGTTATCTTTTGTGGAAGAAGAATAACTCCATAAAAAAAAAAAGTATCTAGTTCAAAGCCATGTAGACAACTTGGTCGTGAAGAAAAAGCGTCCAAAATGTATAGCGAGGCTCGAGATAACTACTCAAAATCGAGATAGGAACAATATGTCTCTCTTTATGGGAGACAATGATGTAGTTGAGTAAATATTTACATTCTCATGGCATGCGCTAGTTGACATGATAGAGGATGTGTTACTATTATCCACATATTTGCATACGTGCATTGGCTTGACATTGATGCAAGGTGTGTGCTTTGGAATTGATGTCGGGGCTAATAAACTTCTACGTAAGTCAAGCAAGGGTTGCACCATAATGTTAATCAAATTTATTTAACATGAACCAATGAAATTCTTATAATTCATTATTTCTATGTCATTATACTTATATGGTGGGGTAAGTCAATTTTCAATTTTGAGAATTGAAATTGTCAAAGTTTATGAAATTTTTCTCAAGTATCGAGATGAAGAAGCTGCGGAGAAGAGATAATTGAGTTTTGATTCATTTTTCGTTAATGTGATGATTGTTGAGAATATTTTCTCAAAATTTGTTAAAATCAAAATATGAATTAATAATTGAAAATGAAAGATAATAAGAATTCTTCAAGTGTAAAAGGAAAATTAGTCAAAGGTGATCAAATATTCCTTTTGTCGGAAATGTGCGAGCCTTTTTTGTTCATTGGAAGAAAATGATGTCATGTTTAATTTGTTAGAAATATAATCTAGAGTCTTTAATTACATATACATAATTAAAGAATCCAAATCATGTCAAAATTACCAAGTATGATTAATTCGAAGAAGAATACATCTTCATTGGTATTGAAATTGAGAGGTTTGGTTTTTCCATGATCTAATCACCTCAATAATGCTCAATAGAATCTGCGTCTATAATGGTATAGAAGAGGAGAGTAAAAGTTTTGATTGACACGGGGACCATAACCCTATTTATAATATTACGTATACCTAGTCAATTAGAAGTCCATCAATCCTAATTAGACTAGGATCCGGTCTCTCTACACATTACAAAGCCCACACTCGGTTTAGATGTTTCGAGGGCCCAATCAACAGATCACTTAATAGCCCTATTAATCAGATAGCCCATATAATTGCAATACAATATGTAGTCCATTATAGAGATAAAAAAATCCAACAATCTCCCACTTGGGCTACATATGTTATCTGAAACAATTATATTTTAAACCTTATGTGTACACTTAAATTGCTATCTTACTTGAAACATCTCCGTACAATCTGGTCCATCTACTATACCATGTATGAGATCAAAGAGGTCTTAAAATGCATTAATCGGTAACTAAACCCATCAATGGTCATCATACCAACATATTCAATGACATAGATCGAGTATGGATGTGTAGCATGAAAATTACATGAAATGTGATCTTAACACATGTCTATTTCCAAGCTGGTCCTACTTTATTCTTTAGTGAGATCATACCAAAGCTTTCCAATCTTAATGTTAAACCACAAATGGAAAGACTAAATTCGAGAGATTGGTAACAACCATTATATTTTATTCTGCACAGAAAATAATCATAAAGTGTGTCTACTACTTGAAAAGTATCAAAATACAAACTCCCACTAATCCAAACACATCATCAAGCGATAGAACACCCGTATGAGCTATATGCTCCGTAAAACACCTTAGGCGGTAAACCCTTGGTGGCGGATCCGAAATTATAGAGTTTGTGCCAATATGCTCTATAGATACCGACTACTCTAAACTCTATCTTTAACAACAAGAAACTTGATGTCTATGTGCTTTGACATTGTAGAGCTTCTATTGTTGTTTGAATATAGCATAGCCGATTTATTGTCACAATATATCGTATCAATGGTCTTTAAATACCATCAACAACACGCTTGGCCCTAAGTGACAAAGTTTCGCAGCCATATCCTATCATTAGATGCCTCATAACAAAGCTATGAACTCATTTGTTAAGGTGGATGGAGCTATGAGCGATCGCTTAACACTCTTCCGGATATAACTCATCCACCAACATATAGATATAGCCCAATGTGGATCTCTTCATGTATTGGTATCTAGCAAAATCGGAATCGAATACGATGATCTCCAAATGATCGACTTTCAATAGGTGAGCATGAAATCTTTTGTTTTCTATAAATATTGCATAACCACTTTTGTTTGCTTTCCAATGATCCATCCTGGGGGTTACACAAATATCATCGTCTATTAATCACACTATGAACGCTTATATCCGAATGCGTACATGCTTGAGCATACATAAGACTCCTATAGCCAACGACAAGGAATCTTTCACATTTCTTTCACCTCAACCTCATTCTTGGGGCATTGGCGAGGTGAACTTATCTCCATTAGCAATGGGCGTATCTCTGGTTTACAATCTTTTATGTTGAATCGCTAAGTACCCTTTCGATATCGCTCTTTGTGATAACCCAATGATACCCGAAAGTGATCTCGATGTATCTTGTATGCCTTATACAAAGAGGCGTCCCCAAGATCTTTCATTTTAAAATTCTTAGTTAGAAATCTCTTGGTTTCGTGCAATAAGCCTATATCAACGCTAGTTAGCGGTATATCATCGACATATAATACCAGGAAGATATATTTATTCTCACCGAACTTATGGTACACAATCATCAACTGTATTTACCTCAAATCCAAGCGAGATAATGACTTGATGAAATTTATAATATCATTAACGGAAAGCTTGCTTGAGACTATAAATAATTTCTTTAGTCTGCATACCATTTTCTTTGGATCACCTGATACAAAGTTTTCTGACTGCACCAGTATATGTCGTTTCTTCAATATTACCATTGAGAAATGAATTCTTTACATCTATCTCGATGTAGCTCCAAATCAAATGAGCTACTAATGCCATTATTATCCACGAAGAGTATTTCGATAAAGCGGAGAGAAAGTCTCTTTTATAATCAATGCCTTCTTTCTTAGTGAAACCACCGACAACAAAGGCGAGCCTTATATCTCTCAACATTGCCTTTTGAATCCCTCTTGGTCTTAAATATTTATTTGCAACCAATGGGTTCGGACATTTAAGGCAATTTGACGAGATCCCAAACTTCATTGTCTTTCATGGTTTCATCTCATCTTTCATAGCATCAACCCACTTGCGAGAATTAGAACTCTGTTTGGCTTGATAGAAGTTGATTATATCATCTTTCATCACTCCTATGTCAACCTCATGTTCTTGGAGAAAGACGATATAGTCATCCGTAAAGCGCCATTCTCCTTTCTCTAGTGGATCTTCACTGCGGCATTTGTTCTTGAGGTTGTTGAGTTTGCTCATCGGAAGCAACATCTTCATTTTGGATAGGAAAGTTGTCGAAATTGTCTTGATAATCCGAATTCACTTCTTGAACAATATCGATAATTTGATCATTGTTAATAGTGACAACAAGAGAGAAAGCGAGTTCCTCTTCAAAGGCGATGTTCTTAACCTTATCTTTCCTCCAAACTCAACATCCTCAAAGAATTTTGCATTTATAGTCTTGAAAAAGGACCTAGTCGAGGATTATGGAATTTATAACCCTCGGACCATTACGGGTATCCAACAAAATAGTAGCTTCGATTATTGAGTCGGTTTATTTTCACTTAGCCTATAAGGTCTTGTTTCAATTGGACATCCCCAAATTTGCAAGTGCCTTATACTAGGCTTCTTGGCGATCCAAAGTTTACAAGGAGTTTTAGTTCTTGTTTTATTTGGAACCTCATTAAGGATGTATCTTTGCAGTCTTTAGTGCTTCTCTCTATAGGGATTTTGGTAAAGAATAATGACTAATCATTATTCTTCTGGTGTCTTTAATAATAACTTAAAAGTCCCTATAGTCTCAATTGCAACTACTTTGCCGTCGCCCATAAAGATGAATCTTTCAGCATCAATTGACTGTTGGCTCCACAGGCAATCCTTTATAGACACACTTATGTGAGTGGTAGCACCATAATCCATCCACTAAGTGTGTCTACGTACAAAAGCTAAATAAATTAACTTCAAAACAAACCATAGCGAGAAGCATACATTTCTTAACACACCGTGTAGCATAAATGGGGCATTCTTTATTTATGTGTCCACCCTTTTTGCAAAAGTAACAAGTGAACTCCTTGTCTTGTTCCTTTCACACTTTATGTTGTGGTGCCCCAACCGCAGTTTACTTTTTTCTTTTCATTTTCTTGTCTTGAGGAATGGTAAATGAGTTAGTACTTTCAGATCATCTCACGCTTAAGTCTTTCTTTTCTTGCACACGCGGTGAGATATGAGCTCATTAAGAGTCCACCCTTTTTGGGTGTTGTAACTCACTTTAAATTGACCGTATTGTGTAGGAAGGAAATCAAAACCGGATGCACGAGCAAGTCCTCAAACAACTCTAACTTTAGTGCCTTTAGTTTGGAAGTGAGATTAGACATTTTCATAATGTACCGTTACGTTCCTTTTCCTTTATACCTTATTGAAACAAGATGATCCAAAAGAGGACTTGTTTGACCTTTTCGCTTTTCGCCAAAACATTTTTCTTTTCTTTAAGGAACGTCTTAGTATTTTCCTTCTTAGACATAGCGCCCTAAATGTTTCTATAATAGAACGTTTCATGATCATAAGACTTATGCGGTTAGAACGATCCCACCTTTTTCAGGTCCTTTTATCACGAGTGGAACTTTTATCGGTGAGAGTAGGAGGTCGTTACGTCAAGGCGTAAGGTTAAGATCTATGTAACCGAGAACAATCGTAACGTTCTTTTCCAATTCTTGAAATTTGTGCTATTAAGCACATGGATGAAATTAATGTTCATGAGATATTGTAGAAAGCGAAGCGGCGAAAATGAGAGAATATTTCAAACTCGCAATTAATTATCATGTCATAACATATGTATGACAAATTATATAACGGTGGGCCCATTACAAGATACTAGCACAATATTGATATTTAGTCTTTAGGCGAAATATCAACTTGTAAATAGTACTATCGTGTAGTAATCAAATATTGACAATTAATTTGTCAAACAATAAGCCTTTCTTTGGACCGACTTATTGTCCACATAAAATTTTATAATTGTCACATATTTATTACCACGGTATATCTGTCATTTAATTCAAACAAGTAACCTTCCTTTGGACCGGTCATTATTCGTATAAACAACAGACACAAACATCTTAATATTCTAAAATAAGCAAATCTACGCGATAGAGGTTACTTTGGCAACGTATCGTTTCAATTAATTTATTTTGAAATATAAGACGATTAATTCAAGGATTTGAAGATATTTTAAGGATTAAATTCAAAAATTCCAAACTTTGAGGGCTTAATATTTTAAAAATCAAAACTTGAAGGACTTAAGATTTAAAATCTAAATTCTTAAGGACTAAGTCTTAAAATCTAAAACATTAAAGGCTTCAATTCAAAAACTCCAAATATTTAAGGCCCAAGATTTTAAAACCTGAAAACTTTAAGGATCTAAGATTTGATATCCAAATTCATAAGGACTAAATTTGAAAATCCAAAAAGGTATGTATTTTATTGGTAGGCCTATCACAAGATACCTAGTACAACATTGACATTTAGTCTTTGGACAGAAACAGCAATTGTAAGTGGTACTCTCCGCGTAGTAATCAAATATAGATAATAAATCTGTCAAACAATAAGCCTTTCTTTGGATCGACTTATTGTCCACATGAAATCTTTATAATTATCACATATTTACTACCACAAGTACGTCTGCTATTTGGCCAAACAATAACCTTCATTTGGGCCAGTCATTATTCACATAAGTAACAGATATACTCATCTTTATATTTCAAAATAAACAAATCAACACAATAGATGTTTCTTTGGCAACATATCATATTAATATAATTCACTTCGAAATATAAGACATTTGAATCATGAATTTGAGAATTTTCGGAGAAAAACTTTAAGATTTAAAACTTAGAGGACCTTAGAGTTGAAATTTTAATACTTTAGGGATTTAAAATTTAGGATTTATGAAGTTTTGGGATTGAATCCTAAATTTTAAAACTTTAATGGCCTTTTTTTGAAGAAATTTTTAAAAACTTTAGGGTTAAAATTGTAAAATTTAAATTTTTAGTGGCCAACTTATGAAAAATTTCAACTTTAAGGGCTAAATTATTAAAATCCCATAACTATAGGGTTAGATTATTCAATATTTAAAACTTTAGGGCTTAGTTTTAAATTATTATAACCTGAGGACTTTAAATAATTAAGTTTTAAACTTTAGGGACTCAATGTGCAATATAACCTAAATCTCCAAAATTGCACCATAATCCTTGAATTTATCTAATTTCCTTATGAGGTCCCGTTTCCCAAAAAAAGCAGCAGCCGCCATCCACGCGCATCAGCCACTGCCGCCATCCACCGGCATCAGCAAACCGCAGCAGCGCCGGCGGCGGCTTCTGTTCCCTACCAGCAGCGCCGTGTTGGCACTGCTGTTTCGCCTCCAACAGCGCCGTCTGGCGTTGCTTCTTCCAAGCGCCAGCGCACTACCGTCCCTTTTTTTTTTTTTATTTTGAATTCTAGATTTTCGTCAAAAAAAAAAAAAGCCAAAAATCTTTAATTCTTTATTTTCAATCCAATAACACCAAAGGGAATTAAGCATGCATTAAAACGAAATACACATAGAAAAAAAAAACTTTTCTTCATGTGTACGATTTAACATTTAATAAATTGACCAAAATAATTATCACATGCGATAATTGACATGATACGGCCTCGATACCAATTGTTGAAATATAATCTAAAGTCTTTAATTACATATACATAATTAAAGAATCCAAATCATGCCAAAATTACCAAGTATGATTAATTGAGAAAAATATTTGTCTTCATTGGTGTTGAAATTGAGAGGATTGGTTGCATGCGAGCCTAATCACCTTGATAATCTTCGATAGAATCTCGCTATACATAATAGTGTAGAAGAAGAAGCAAAAAGTTGTGATTGATCAGGACCAAACCCTATTTATAATATTCTATATCCCTAAGTCCAATTAGAAGTCCATCAATCCTAATTGGACTAAGATCCGATCTCTACACATTACAAAGCCCACACTCAATTTAGATGTTTTTGAGGCTCAATCAATGATCACTTAATAGTCCTATTAATCGATAAAAGTATATAATTGCAATACAATATGTAGCCATTATAGAGATAAAAAATCCAACATAATTTGGCAAGGCAATTTGGGAATAATCATTAGTCAACCGTTACCTATTGTATGAAAATTTAGGTTAAACTTTGGCGATGTATTTCTATAAATTTGCTTCATTTTTTTTTTCTTTTGTTTACGTGATTTGAGGGTTTTTCGAGGAAAACTATACGTCTAACACCTAGTTTTATTTCTCTCTGTGGGTAGTTTAAAAGAAGAAATTATTGAGTCTAGTAAAGCTTAGAATTATTTTTCTAACAATACTCGGGGGTATTTGAGTGAGTGAAATTCTATGATTGTAATGATTTTTCATACATTGAAAGTTTTGACAGTCCACAAATTTTCTCTATTTGTTAATATTTGTCTCATTATTTTTCTTTGAACAAAGATCTTGTAGGAAAAACGAAAAATTAGTCTCAATTCCCAACATCTTAGTGCCACAAACAAAGAGGGTTATACCAAAATTAAATTGGCATGTTGTAGTTCTTAAGGATTTAATTTTTTTTTTAAATCTTTCAGTACATAGAACAAAGTGACGAAATTAAAAGAATTCATATAGCCTACTCTTACTAACACAAAATGCAATTTCCCATTTTAAAAAAAAATTAATAATGACACAATATGTCTCTAGAACCTCCAACTCTTGTTTGGATGGTGTAGATCTACGTAATAAAGGATGATAAATGATGGTTCATAGTTTTCTGTTTATAGGCAAAATTTTAGTAGTTATTGTGACAGCAAATTTTTTTTTTCCTAGAATTTTTTCATAAATATGCTACTTTTGAAAGAATTATAAGAACTCATTGTTGTTCCATATATTTTAAAAACACTATTTTTTGAAAACTATTATTTTAATTTATTGTAATATATATTAAATTTAGTAAGCTGAATGATTAAAAAAGATTTGTAGAAATACTTATATTATATTACAGTAATCTTTTATTATACTGATAATGTAATCTTTAAAAATTGGATTTGATTGGAATATATATATTACAAAAATCTTTATTATTATAACTTCATCAAATATATATTTTGTATCAAAATAGTACATGACAAACACAAATAGATCCTCAATTTAAACATTTGTAACAATCTATATTATAAATTGAGATGTAACATATACATCCTCGATCTAATACCTCCGGTGGACATTGTTATGCACTCATTGGAATAATACGTAATTTACAAACTTAGTTTTTATTTGAAAATATTGTTTTATATTATTATATTAATAAATAAAATAATATTTTAAAATCAAAACAAAATATAAAAAGTTAACCTTCCTTTTTGGACTCTTAAGCAAATTAACCCACTAATTTCGCTTTTTCCTAATATTTTATTTATTATAGTTAACCTTCCCAATTATTTCACGTAATTAATGCCCAAAAAATTATTTACGTAACTATTCCATCATTTCATCAATAACAATTAGTTTTATTGATTGATCATTTTTAATTATTTATTACTTTTTAATTACGCACGAAAAAGGAAAACTACCCTAAAATCAAGCAAAAATTTGTTATTTCCAAACACACCAAAATCCTCTATTTTTATATTTAATTGTTCTTGATTGAATTGTCACCCGTAAATACAAATTATGTTACACATTTTTATTACGTAACATTGATTTATTATGAGATGTTATAACTGTTATTGGTTAATTGCATGTAACACGTACTATTGATACACTTTTTTGTATAATCGATTTTAATATGATGTTTTGATTGAGCACTCTATTTTTTATATTTAAATATTTTTATTGAATTGTTACAATTTGTTATTACAGTATGGTTAATTGAATGTAACACATTTATATACATTGTTTTGTGACACTTATGTTAATATGATGTTTTGATTGAACACTCGCTTTTTATATTTAAATGTTCTTGATTGAATTATTATATGGAAATACATATTATATTACACAATTTGTTATTATATAACACATGATACACAATTGAGAATTATTACACGGAATATGATTATGTTACACAATTTGTTATTATGTAACACTAACTCGCTAAAGATATTACAACTTGTTATTGATTAATTGATGTGTAATATGATGTTTATAACATTTATGTTTAATATGATGTTTTGATACTTAATGCGGATTATGTTACTACGAATTAATATTTTGTATCATTGATTGATACAGATGATACAATTGAATATATCATGAGTTTTTTCCATGAAAACTAGTATTATATGTTACCGGTTTTGATCTAATATCTCCTGTGGGCATTGTTATAATGCCCACCGGAACACTTGTCACTTTTTTATTGGATGAGTGTAAATGATCACTTTACACTCATCCAATGAGTGCATAACAAGTGTTTAGGTGGACATTATAACAATGCTCATTGGGGGCAATAGATCAAAACCGTTTTATTAAAATGAGAAGTAGTGAGTGTAATATCCATTTTTTCTTAAAATTAAGTCAAGCGTTAGTTGCACTTTGAAATTTTGGCTAGCCCATCTTAAATCGTAACGGGCTTTCTATAGCTCGTTTGACACCGCTAAAGTGTTGTAAATTGTTCAACAATATTGTTGATTAAAAGAAATTGATAAGAGATTATCATTATACACATTATTGTTGCTGGAAACTAAAACGAAAAACAAAATTTATCATGACAAATGTGAGCAAACATGCCCATGTTCGGTTTTTTCAATTAAGTTTGTCCCAATTTTGGTGTCTTTACACTATAAATTCATGTGGATTTTGATGATTAAAATAAGAGAAATCATCCCCAAAACAACTAACATTATAATATTGTGGCTTCTCCATGTTCTCTCACATATACAAACCTATATCTGTGTTCTTCAAGTTCTTAGGACTCATCATTAGTACTTTAGTGGTTTCTCTTACTTAAGTTTGTTTAATCCTACAAACTATTTGTTGGTGCATCTTAGAGGTGACAAATATTGTTTGAAGACAAAGATTATTGTGTTAATCCTACAAAATATTTTCGAATAAGAAAGTCATATCAATAAAAAGACGTAACTGCTGTTAGTTATCTTGTAAGGCAGAATACAGAAACCCGGGCTGCCAGGAACACGCTTCCTAAACTTGCTATTAGGAGGATAAACATAAAAAATTGGCTCCCATTTTCCCAATTTGCAAGTTACTGAACGTCTCATGAATGAGACTGTTATCTATTAGGAATTAGCATGATATCTAAACAAAGGCCACCTATCAACAAGACAAACTAAGCTCTATTCCCGATAAAATTGAGCCACCCCATCCCACCCATTCCACCCAACCCAATTTCTTGTAAATGAGTGCTTCTTTAAGTCATCGGAAAATATTATTTACCCATTCAAAATTTAAATAATTCAAGAACTTATTTTAAGTATTCTTTTTAATGGCATACCTCAACTCGGGAATGTTGCCAGCCGCCAGCGCAAAAGCAAATTTCATCCTCAACTCCTCCACGTAACCTCGAGAATCACTATCAAAATCATTTGATCCCTCGGAAAAACTCAATCTAGTACACGAATTGCAAAACGGGGAATGTTGCCGGCCGCCCGCCGCAAAAAGCAAATTTCATCCTCAACTCCTCCACGTAACCTTAGAATCACTATCAAAATCATTTGATCCCTCAGGAAAAACTCAATCTAGTCGTGTCTTACCATTGTTCAAGTTAACCCACAATTTCCAACCACTAAAAATTACCGAAAACAAAGCTTAACATCAAGAAACTTAATCTTTATGAAAGCACACTTTATCTTTTTGAGACATTTAATCGAACAGTTAAGAGTCATACTAAAGAAAGGAATATTGCCTTGCCTAGAATTGGACCTTTTATTTGAAGAAGATTTTCAAGCATTTATTGCCTTAATATTGTTAGAACATAATCAAGATTAACTTTTTCTTTTTTCTTTTGGAAGATATATGACAAGCAAAATTTGAATTATGAGAGGACCAAGCAACATAAATGTATACTAAAGAGAATCACTTCAACAAGTACAAATGACAGGACAAAATACAATCTATACATTATCTTGTGATAAAGTTTTAGTCTTATCAAAGTTTGGTAACTCCAACAAACTAATGGGGTTATTTGAGTGCTAAAATTGTCCTAGTAGACTAAGAGCTTGTTTGGTACATCTTAAAAAATCTATTAAAAAGTTGAAGTTAAAGTTAACAATTAATTTTAATTACATATTTTATGAGATCTACAATTGTTATCAACTTTTAATCTAACAATACTTCATCAATTTTGTTTATCAAAATTTGCTAAAAAGCTCCACCAAACAAGTGCTAAATGTCAAATTGCTTTAGTATAATATCAATCTCGACAAAATGATAAGCAAGTATTAACTTGAACATTTCGATAAACAATCAAATAGGTTGAGCTTAATGCGTTTTAGGAAGAAAAATGATGAACATGTTATACTTATTTTCCACTTGGAATCATTCACTTTGCATGCTTTTTGCTATTATTATATGCTGAAAGTAGATGGGTTAAAAAACACTATTAGTCGCCAAATACAAAATGCTTTAATTAATAAAAAGTTGAAGATAGAAACACGAATATGCGATTAAAAAAGTTGAAGACATGAGTACAATAAACAAATATTGAGGACGTTAAGTGAAAGTAAAATATAGTATTAAAAATAAAAAAAATGTGCTATAAATATAATTACACTTACTTAATGGTAGCAAAAATACTTTTGATAGTTTAAATAAAAATATTTATAAGTTTGTCATTATAAATAGCTAAACAAACTAAAATATCTTTAATTGAAAATACAAATTACACCTGTGGGGCGGAGTTGGGGGGATCCCAGGGTACTGGACCCCCAACTTTTGGGTGTATTTTTTTTTTTAAAGTTTTTAAATTTTTAATATATAATTTAACTTTACTTAATATCGCTTTTAATAGATGACAATTGGATTCATTGACCCAATATCAATTAGAGCTTGTTTGGTATAGTTTAAAAATTAGTTTATTTGATCGAAATAGTTTATTTGACAAAGAATAGTAAAAAATATCAGGCTACTAAGGTAAATTTTTTGTCAAATAAACTATTTTTTTTATCAAATAAGTCATTTTTGTCAAATAAATTAGTTCATAAATTAGACCAAACTAACTCTTAATGTAAGACAATTGGACCTATTGGCCTAATAAAATTAATAATACAAAATTAACAAATAATTGGCTCATTCCTTAAATGATAATACAAAATTAATAAAGGTATTTGCTTGTTAATACATATCGTGTTCAAATAATAATTGTATATAACACTATTAAAAGGGTTTAAATTTGTGTCCATCAACTACATAGCTTAATTTTAGATAAAATAGATATAGATTCTATTTTTGTGCAATAATTTCTTATAAGTTTTTTAAATACTATGACTTATAAAAAAATATTAGATTCTCATAAGAATAAGTTCATGGTGTGGTTTGAGGAGAAAAAAAAATTTGGGAGCCCCGCCTCAACCCCCAAAGCCCTCCCACCCCACCCCACCCCACCCCACCCCAACTTCAAAAGTAAAACGCTTGCACCCTATATATTTCTCTTCTTTCTTTTCTTTTTTTTTTTTTTGGAAACCTCCCCGCATGTTACATTATGTAAAACTTTACATAATATTTTGTTACTCTTCTAAATTTTAATTATTACATTTTCATCCAAAAAATTAATATATATCTCTCACACGCACATACGCCTATCCTTTCAAAAATAAATCTACTTTCTCCGAGTCAAGTATTTTCACTAAAGATGCCAACGAGTTGTAGCGGGGTCGGAAATTAAAATATCTCCATTTATTGCACTCATCTACTTATTTATTTAATTTTAATTTTAGTTTTAAAATACCATTTAACTTAAAAATATAAAAATAAAATAAAAAATTAAGATTTGGGGCAGGGCGGGGATGGGGTATTTTATAATCTCTAATCTTACTAAATGTACGTTTGATAATGCTGAAATTATTTTTTAAGTGCTTATATTATAAGTTGTGGGTAAATGTTTGGATAAAAAGTAGATTATAAGTTATAGGTCCTATGAAATATGTGGATAAAAAATATGTTCGACCAATTTCACAAAATGAAATTATAATATAAGCACCACCAAACATGTGCTAAATTAACATTAATCTTTTATATAAAATTGTATATTTTTATCATCAAGATTTGTCTTTTCTTCTTGATGTTTTCTCTTTTTAAAAAAAAAAAAAAAAAAAAAAACAACAACAACAACAAAACAAAGAACATGAAAAATAGAAAAAAAAAAATTTACACATAAATTCTTAAAAATATTTAAGTGGCAAAATTGCAAAAAGCGAACAACCTCAACTTAAAATAAATAAGAAATTAATTTAAGTTGTCTAATAATATATAATATCTTATATTATTTTATATGCTTTTTTAATTTTTTATTCAATGATCACAACTTATTTATTAGATGATGACAACTAAGAATTTCTATTTTTCCATTTAATAATGTTGAAAAAAACAACAAATGAAGTCTTTTCTACATTTTTGAATAGATTATAACGTATTAAAATTAATTGTAGTTTAAAAAGATAAAGATAATACTTTACACAAAAGATACCATCTTCTAAAGTAAGAACATATTATAAAACACCACAAGCTCCTACTAATTAAAAATATAAAGATTAATAAAATAGTTAAACAAATTAACGTTATGTAAAGTTACATAATATAATAGTGTGTTATTTGATATTTAAAGTTAAGATTATTTTGGTCCATTCAGCTATATATATAATAACAGTTGTAATATATATATATATATATATATATATATATATATATATATATATATATATTTTAGCAAAATGCGTTTTTTATGGTGATTATATTGCTACCACTATTTTTGTTTGGGTAGATATATTCACACTAGAGGTGTCAATCCGGGTTAGCAAAGGGCCAACCGATGAGGCCCGAGAACGACCCGCGTTCGAAAAGTCCACGCCGCTGCGGGTTGCGGGCGGTCGGCCCAAACCTACTTAATTTTTTCAAAAGCCCGGCCCACCCATTGGCCCATACTGGGTCGAACCCATATGGGCCCCGGTTCGCCCGTATGAATAAAAATTAATTTTTTTGAAATTACAAAAAAAAAAAAATTAGCAACTTAATGAACTTATTGTAATTCAAAAATTGTTTACATTTATAATATATAGAATAATACAATATTACAATATTAATATATACTATATTACTATATTACAATATATATATAATAATACAATATTATAATATTAATATATATAGTATATAGCAGCAGTAGGCTGCTCTTTTATGAAAAGCAGCAACCATAAAAGCAGCAGCCTGGTGCAAATGATCAGCGGCTGTCATATTTGCAATTAAAACGGCTCTCTGCCTTTGATCTTTAATTTTTTTTTTTTATTAAAGAAATACGGGCCAGCGGTGGGCTGAACCGCCTGCCTTTGGCTCGCAGCCCACCCGCTCGGTTCACAGGCCGGCCCGCGGTCTCGGGTCGAAGCGGGTGGGCCGATGCGGGTTCGGCCGGTCGGCCCGTCTTGACACCTCTAATTCACACTACAATTTGTTATAAGTGCACCACATTTTAATTGTGATTAAGATCCTCAACTTTTGTTTATTATTGCAATTATGTTCTTAACTTTTTATCATCGAATTATTGTCTTCAACTTTCATTAATTAACACATTTGATGGTTTGTCGTGATATTTTATTTACATGCTTTGAAATGAGGAAAAAAAATTTTATCGTACTTTTGTATCTATTATTTTTTTTTAAATGTGACAGACGAATAAGTCTTTTTACGAATTCTCAAATTTTTTTTTTTACGGAAACCGTTTTCAAATACAAGATGTGCTAATTAATGAAAAGTTGAAGATAAAAATGTGATAAAAAAAAGTTAGGAACGTGAGTGCTATAATGTTAAAAGATTAAATATGTTAAATATAATTAAAATGTGGTGCAAAATATAAAATTTTTTGTGTGAATATAATTACCCTTTTTGTTTGATGCACACTTTTAAATATTTTTATAATTTACTAAACTAACCATAATATAAATAATCTACATTCATATATCCGTATTCTATTCATATCTTTTATTCTTACGTATAACACAATTTCACACCATTTTTGAAATTACTAAAATTACTCAGTTTTTTAAATTAGCAGTAAAAAGCTTTCATCAACATTTTGCATTGTCTAAACTATAATATAAGAGCCTTATGGGGTGCACTGTTTGGTACTAGGGTGACGAATACGATGTTGTTTTGAAGTTTTCATTTCATTTTTCCTTCTTCGAAACGATGTCGTTTGTAATTCACTCCATACGGAATTGTTGATATTTGTAGGCGGGTATTTCCTTTTTCTTGTTTTCTATTTGCACGCTCTTTCTCTCTACACTGTTTTTCTCCGAAATTGTTCTCGCACTGGAAATAAATACTTTACTTTGCACTCCAATTAGTCGGAGGCAAGCCATGTTTGTTGGTTTCTTCAAAATCTTTCTTTTTTCGGTCCAAATTCATAATGACAGCAGGTAGTTCCCTTGTTTTGGTTATTTGGACTTCTTCTATCTTGTCCTTGTTTATGTGTGGACAATTGTAAATTTTTCCCTAATTTTGCGTAATAATTGTTGTTTTGTTAATTCTGTAATGGGATATTGTAATGTATTGTTATGAATATCTTTGCATAGATATTGTAATGCTCTCAATTTACAAAGTAATGCTCTCAATTTACAAAGTGATATTTATTTTTGTTATGTTTTCGTATTTTTTGGATATATTTTAGTATTGTGAATGTTATCTGTAGTCGTGTATGTCCAATGAAATAGGAAAACATATAGTATATGATATTCAATCGGTTGTTGTTGTTGTTGTTAAATTTTAGTTTTGTACAAGGCACAATTTTTTACTTTGTTTCTTTTTAGATGAGAGTGTTTACATTCTTGTAAACGCATTGACACTTAATTAGATTATCGTTAAATGATAGAAGAAGCCATCGGTTTTTTGTTTTTGAACATGTAAATTTTATAGAGGGAGTGAAAGCAGCAGCAGTGTGTGCTATATCAGACTAATGCTTCTTCTTTTCTGTGTTAGTATAGGGAAATAGATGGTGGCAGTTTCTCTTCTTTAGCTTCGTCGGAATTACTCCAATTGCAATTCAAATACGATCAATAAATATAACATTAAGCACACATTTGATTTTGCTAAATATTATATTTTTTTGTAAATTTGATAAAAATTAATGAAATGTGTGAATAAAAAGTTGATAAAAGTTGTCGGTCTCTTGAAATGTGGTCAAAATTTGTTGGGTAATTTGTGCCAAAAAATTTCCCAAGGCAGTGATGAGAAATTAATCGTACATAATTATGCTTGTGCCTTAAATGAAATGTACGACCCAAGTTAATTCTACATAAGTGTATCGAGTCATTGACTCGTTCAAATTGGAGAATCGTGGTTGTTGGGTTGGTTTGGATAATTGTCACTTTTGTGTAACCAATTTTAGTTGCTCAAGTGATTGAGTTTGAACTATCTTTATCCATGCATGTATTTAAAGGCTGTGGTCATCTATTAGAGTTTTACTTAAAATAAAACTCTATTCTTTGGATATATATATTATATATCCTGTATACTAAAGAAAAAAGGAAAAAGATTCCACCATTCCTAAAACTACCCATCCCCACGTTTTTTGTGCTTGCTGGCAGCATCTTGTTTGGTCTCCTGCTTTGAATGATTTTTTGCCTTGCCATTGTTTATTCTTCTGAAAGCTTAATAGTGGCATGTTCTCTTTCCAAAATTTCTTCGTGAGATTTTTCTTTGTACGTTGGTTGAGATTGAGATACACTTAGTATGGAATTAGGGTTTTATCTAAGTCTTGGTAAATATGAAAATTTCATCTCTTTGTGTCCATTATTTTTCTTAGTTTAGTTGTGTTTCCTTATCTTTCACCAAAACGATTTGTATTTGTTTATTCACAACAAATTGGTATTAGAGCTTGGGTTGGGTGGTAAGATTAGAAATCAAAAGAGAAGAAAATTGTTTGGGTCTTTTTCAAATAATCGAGTTAGAAAAAAATTCATGGGAGGCTAACCGATCGGAGTTAAGGTGCGTGGGTAGTACTGTTGGACTCCTGATGTCGAGGTGAAGTTCCCTGGCTGGGGAGTGTGGTGCGTAGGTGACTGTATCCGCGGTGCATAAAGACCATGTGTAGTGCTGCTGGTGGCACGTGGAGGTGCGTGCGACATCAGCTGAACTCCAAAAAAAAAAAAAGGCAAATTGTTCCTCGTGGAATTTCGGACCTGCTGGTGGTGTTGGTTGGTTCCCTTGTTCAGTGTGCTGAAATCTAGACACTTTTGCCCCTTGTGGTTCATTGGCGATTACTGTTTCTGTTGGTTCTGAGTGGACCTTCAATTAAAAATTAAAATCCACTTCTCTTTGATAACATCTAATCCATATTTAATATTTCAGTTAAAAATAGCTTCCTTGCCAGTAGCAAACTGCTATAAATTTTTTGGGATTACGTGTTGAGAATAGCCACCTTGCAAGTAGCAAACTGCTTTGATGTTTTATGGGTTTGTTTTTTCTGTCTAAAATTTATTTGTTGGTATAATTATTTGTTAATTATATTATTTTGTTTCGTGTTGCTTAAATTAATATTTAACAAATCTCCAAGACTTGCCTGTTCTATATTGTCTCCTGACTTGAGAACCTGATTCTCACGGAATCCTGTGGAATATATGACATAGTATATTTGTGACCACTATTTGCAAGATTATTGTTTTTGCATTGGTTACTTATTTTTATTGTGGTTGTATGTTACAATTTGTTTTAAGTCTTGTCTGTGTAAATTTATTTGATTTGTTAAAAATGACACTCATAGTTTTGACTTGGGTGTGTTTAATGGGAAATGAGATTTTTCAATCTGGCAATAAAAATGAAGGAAATTTCGGTTCAACAAAAAGTTTCTAAAGCTATAGATGATTCTTTTGCAATAACTATTACTGATGAACAAAAAATTGAATTTGACGAGCTAGCTTACACTTCAATAATTTTACACTTGTCTGATGTTGTTTTGAGAAAAGTTGGTAAACTTAATTCCACATAAAAACTTTGGTAAAAGTTAGAAGAGATGTATTTGTCAAAATCTATTCCTAATAAACTTTTTTTGCTTGAACGATTTTTTAGTTTAAAATTGACTCTTCTAAAGATCTGGATGATAATTTGGATATATTTAACAAATTAGTTCAAGATATTGTTAATTGTGGTGAAACTGTGTCTGAGGAATATAAATTAATTATTTTATTAAATGCTATACCTGAAACCTATAGAGAGGTTAAAAATGCCATTAAGTATGGTAGAGACACGTTAACACTTGAAAGTATCGTTGATTCTTTGAGAAGTAAAGAATTTTAATTAAAAGCTGAAAGAATTGAAAAAAGAGATGGATAGTCCATATGGTTAGGGGTAGATCTCAATACAGACAGGGTGAGAATCACGAGAATTAAAATAGTAGTGAGAGTGGTAAAAAAAGAGCAAGGACAAATCTAGATCAAAGTCTAAGTCAAAAATAAGAAAATGCTATGGCAGTGGTAAGACATGTCACTTTATAAAAGATTGCTATAAAGAGAAAAACAAAGAGAAAGAAAGCAAGACATATGAAGTGAATTTGGTGTCTTCTAATTCAGATTTGGAACCCAGTGAGGTTTATGTTTTTATAAACTCTGTTGATGACTCTATTGAATTAAATTTATCTGAGAAATCTCATCTGCATGAATGTATACTTGACTCTGGTGCATCTTTTAATGTTACATCACATAAAGAGTGGTTTGAAACTTTGCATGAAAGTGATTTATGTCATGTTATTATGTGTAACAATTTAACGTGCAAAGTTGTTGGAATTGGTAATATTTCTGTTAAAATTAATAATGGTTGTGTGCTCACTTTAAAATAAGTTAGATATATTCCTAAAATAACTAGGAATTTAATAGCAGTGGAAATGGCTTTAATTGGTAAAATTGAAAACAAGATGCTAAAATGACCAAATGAGCTATTGTAATTTGTAAAGGCATGAAAAGAAACGATATTATGTGTTGTAGGAGAAGTAATTAAAAATTTGAGTTATTTAGTTTCTTCTGCCAACACATATGACACACACAAGTGGCACGTTAGATTAGCTCATGTAAGCAATAAAGGACTTAAGCTCCTTCATGAAAAATGTGTTTTTGGTAAAAGATTGTGTGTCTGATATGCCTTTTTGTGACCATAGTGTGCTTGGTAAACAACATAAACTGTCTTTCTCTTCGGGTGTTCATAAAACAAATGAAATTTTAGACTATGTGCATTCCAATTTGTGGGGTCCTGGGACCAATCCTACTTTGGGTGGAAAAAGATATTTTCTATCTATTATTGATATTTTCTAGAGAGTATGTGTTTATCTTTTAAAAGATAAATCGGATACGTTTGATAGCTTTAATAATTGGAGAAAACAGATTGAAAATATAACTGGTAAAAAGATAAAATTTCTTAGGACTGATAATGGATTAGAATTTTACAATACTAAATTTGATAAGATGTGTGTTGAAAATGGATTAACAAGACATAAAATGTTCCTTACACCCTCAACAAATGGGGTAGTTGAAAGGAAAATAGAACACTGCTTGATAAAGTTTGATGCATGATGATTAGTTCTAATGTCCCTAAATCGTTTTGGGGTGAAGTTGTGATGAATTCTTGTTATTTAATTAATATTACTCCGTCTATTGTGAAATATAGTGGTAAATGTCTTGGCTATTCTATGCTTTGTACTTTTGGCTATACAACTTTTTTTCATCAAAGTGAGGGAAAGCTTGAACCTAGAGCTAGGAAATGTGTTTTCTTAGGTTATCCCGAAGGAGTGAAGGGATATAAGCAGTGAAATAGAAGCCAGAAGGGAGAGAAAGTCATAGTGATTAGAGATGTTACATTCAATGAATTTGAAATGCCTTGTTTAGGAACTGATTTAGAGAAATTAGGTGAATATTAACAAGAGGGTGATAGTAGACAGTTGGAGACTATTAAGGTTGGTACACATATCCCTAGTACCTCTAGTGAGGTGAAGGATCAACAACCCGAGAGAGATGATATAGGTGAGATTGTTGTTGAGGAATATTTAGATGAGGGAGATTCTTTAAGAGACTATCAATTGACAAGAGATAGGGTGAGAAGACCTTATAGAGAGCTTCATAGATTTGGGTATAAGTCGAAGGTGGCATTCGCTTATGCTAGTTTTGAAGAATTAGTCGATAAAGAGTTAAGATCATATCAGGAGGCTTTTAAGAATGAACAATCAAATGAATGGTTAGAGACAATGAATGAGAAGATGACTTCTCTAGAGAAAAATCAATCTTGGGATTTAGTTCCTAGACCTAAAAACAAATCTTTAGTGGATTTTTAAGGTCACATAGGGTACCACTAAAGATGATCCTTTAAGGTTTAAAACTAGGTTAGTAGCTAAGGGATTCACACAAAAGGAGGGAGTAGATTATAATCATATTTTCTCACCGGTTGTTAAGTATACTGCAATTAGAGTCATGCTTGCATTAGTTGCTTATTTTTACTGAGAACTTGAATAACTTGATGTGAAAACTGCTTTTTTACATGGCGAACTTGAAATTTTTTTTATGAATCAACCTCAAGATTTTGAGGATAAATTAAAACCTGATCATGTGTGTCACCTTAAAAGACCGTTGTATGGCTTAAAACAGTCTCCTAAGCATTGGTACAAAAGGTTTGATTCGTTTGATCTTTCTATTGATTTCAATATAAATAAATTTGATCATTGCTTATATTATCATCATAATAATAATGATTGTGTGTTTCTTTTATTATATGTGGATGATATGTTGTTGATTGGTTCATCTATTATCTTAATTAATAAGATAAAAACTGTCCTAAGTGGAGAATTTGATATGAAAGACCTAGGTAAAATAAAATGAATCCTATGTATGTAAATTGAAAGGGATAGATCAAATTCGTGGTTGCGATTGCATTAAACATCTTATGTGTTAAAGGTGTTGAAAAATTTGGCATGAATGAGAGTAAATCTGTTACTTTACCTATAGCAAATCATTTTGTTTTGTCTAAACATCAATCTCCAGTAAGTGGTGAAGATGTGGAATACATCAATAGAATTCCTTAATCTAATGCGATAGGTTCTATTATGTATTTGATGGTGTGCACTAGGCCTAACCTTGCCTATGCTATGAGCACACGTAGCAGGTTTATGTCAAATTCAGGTCTAAATCATTGGGAAGCACTTAAATGGTTGCTAAGATATTTGAGAGGATCTAGTGATACATGCTTAGTATTTAAAAATAAATCTAATGGTGTTATGTTAAAAGATTTTGTTGATACTGATTATGCAGGTGACAAAGACAATAGAAAGTCCACTACTTTTTATGTGTTTCCTTTATGTTATTCTTGTGTGAGTTGGAAATCTCAATTACAACATATAATTGCTTTGTCCACTACAGAATCTGAGTACATTGCTACAACAGAAGCTATTAAAGAGTCTTTTGTGACTTAAAGGTCTTCTAAATGAACTGTGTGTTTTAGATGGTAATGTGACTGTGTTCTCAGTCAATCTGCTATACATCTATGTACAAATCCTGTTTTTCATTAACGCACTAAGCATATAGATATTCGAATGCATTTTATTTGAGATATTGTATCACATGAATTATTAACCTTGAAAAGTTACTCCCTCAATTTAATCCCTTTGATATGAGAACAAAAGTGTTGCCCTTAGTAAAATTCAAGAGTTGTATAAGTCTCTTGAATATTGATAAAGGTTAGTGAATTTTCAATTTTTCAAATTTTCTTTCTGATTAAATCGCTAATTTTTTATTTTCTTGTTTAAGTAACATGAGGGGTGCAAGAATGGATTCTTTGGCACCAAAGGTGAAAGATTGTTGGTTATTTTGTGCCAAACAATACCCAAGGCAATGATGAGAAATTATTCATACATAATTAGGCTAGTACCTTAAATGAAATGTACGACCCAAGTTAATCCCACACTAGTGTATTGAGTCATTGACCCGCTCAAATTGAAGAATCGTGGTTGTTGGGTTGGTTTAGATAACGGTCACTTTTGAGGTGTAACCAATTGTAGTTGCTCAAGTGATCGAGTTTGAATCGTCTTTATCCATATTTTTAAAGGTTGTGGTTATCTATTAGAGTTTTACTTAAAGTAAAACTCTATCCTTTGGTTATATATATTATCTATCCTATATACTAAAGAAAAAGGAAAAAGAGTCCACCATTCCTAAAACTACCCACCCCCACGTTTTTTGTGCTTGCTGGCAGCAGCTTGTTTGGTCTCCTGCTTTGAATGTTTTTTTCCATGCCATTGTTTATTCTTCTGAAAGCTTAATAATGCGTGTTCTCTTCCTAAAATTTCTTCGTAAGATTTTTATTTGTAGGTTGATTGAGATTAAGATACACTTAGTGTGGGATAAGAGTTTTATCTGAGCTTTGGTATATATGAAAAATTTATCTCTTATTTTTTGTAGTTTAGTTTTGTTTCCTTATCTTTCACCAAAACGATTTGTATTTGTTTATTCACAACAAAATTTATTATTGAGTTCAAATTCAACGTTTTCATAAATTTTTATGTAAAATCAAACAAAGTCTAAATCATTTCAAGTTTCAAATTTCATAAAAAAATAAAGAACATTCACTCACGTGAATTAAGCTTGATTACAATAGCTTTGTTTAAAAATACAAATCTTCCGAAATCGGAGTGTTTGAAAGGGGAAAAAAAGATGATATATTACTTTTTCTTTTCTTCTCTCTCTCACTGTGTTAAAGTAATATTTTGTTAGTAAATGATGAGAGAGAGTGTGTGTTGGGTTAATTTTCTAGATGGTCATTGAAGTTACCTTTAAAATTATAAAATAATTCTTGAAATTTAAAAGTTTCGCCAGTAGTCATCGAACTTAGAAATTCTTTCATTAGTGGTCACCCATTAAATTTCTAATTTAAAATAATGATGTGGCATTTATTTATTACATGGTAGTCTATGTACTTTATATAATATTCACTTTAGTCCCTATATTTCAATTAAGTCATTCAAAAAGTACATCTTACGTCCTTAATCTTTTATATATTTACACTTTGGTCTCCAAATTTTCAATTATCTTTCTGTTAAGTTCTCCAAAAATTACATCTTAGGTCCTTCAATTGTTTACATCTTTACACTTTGGTCCCCAACTTTTCAATTATATTTCAATTAAGTCCTCTAAAAATTGCATCTTAGGTCCTCCAACTTTATACATCTTCAAACTTTGGTCTTCCAAATTTTCAATTATCTTTCATTTTCAATCAAAATAAGTGCATTTTGTTCGCGTTTAGGTGAAAATTGAGTGTAAAGTCAAGGATTTAATTAAAAATGCACTAATTTTGACCACTAAAATTACACTTATTTTGGCCACTAAAATCAAGAATTTGGGGGACCAAAGTTTGAAGATGTATAAAGTTAAAAGACCTAAGATGCAATTTTTAGAGGACTTAATTGAACTATAATTGAAAATTTGGAGACCAAAGTGTAAAGATGTAAAAAATTGAAGGACCTAAGATGCAATTTTTGGAGGATTAACTGAAAGATAATTAAAAATTGGAGACCAAAGTGTAAATATATAAAAGATTAATGACCTAAGATACAATTTTTGAAGGACTTAATTGAAATATAGGGATAAAGTAAATATTATATAAAATATATATGTATTATTACAATAAATAAATACCACATCATCGAGACCACATCACTATTTTAAATTAGAAATTTAATGGAGTGGTTTATTAGTGAAAGTAGATTTTAACTTCAGTTGACCACCACTGAAACTTTTGAACTTCAGTGACCATTTTGTAATTTGAAGATAAATTCAGTGACCGTTGGCGAAATTAACCCGTGTGTGTTGCATATTTTTATCTCCTTTAGTGGATGTTCTTTTTTTGGCCTCCAACCACACAATACAAATTTTCCTTTTTCTTTTTAACTCACTTTTAGGTTTTTGCTATATGAAATGGATTCCATGGACATGGAGTAGCAGAAAAAATGTAGTGAGAGAAAATGTACATGTGTGGTTCATAGATAGAAAATATTAAAAAAGAAAAATCAACAAAGCCAACTTGATCTAAGTGAGGCATCATAATATTCTTCTCATTTTTTTGTTGAGTTTTGCTTCAAGTATTTTCATATTTTGCTGAGTATATTAAAAAACTTCCTTTTCTCAATCTTGTTTTATATAAAAATAAATAAATAAATAAAAATATGAGCCTAGCTAGTTGAACTGAAGATCCTCAACGTGTGTGGATCATATAAGCCAGTGCAAGCAGCCA
>CM042667.1:15984640-16040064 GCA_023638005.1 Forsythia suspensa
TTGTATAGTCGGTAAACATTATCTACCAACAATATTTGGTCGGTGTTATATTCGCCGACTAAAAAATTCTTTGGTCTGTATAATTCATCGCCGACTAAAAAATTCTTTGGTCTGTGAAATTCATCGCCGACCAAAAATTATCTGGTCGGTGTTATGTTCGCCGACTAAGATTTAATATAGTAGGCAAAAATCTTCTCGGACCAAAATTTATTTGGTCGGGGTTAATTTTGCCGACTAATTTTGTCAGGGTTATTTTCCTTCTCAACTATAGCTGCCAAAGCTGAGTTTTACAGCACAAAGAATTTAACAACAATATGAGTATATAAAAAGAAAAAGGCCAACAAAAAAGTTCCCACGGGTCATAGCAGTAAAGGTCTAGAAAAGTGATGAGCTCAACATTGAAACGCTTGCCCTCTACCTTACGGTGAAGGTAGAATTCAACAAGTTCTTCCTCAGTGGGATGGAAACGAAAACCGGGCATGACCATGTCGTGTTCGTGTTCATCCTTGCTCTCATCTTGATTATTCATGGTTGCTGCAATTGCCATAAACTAATTGCACCACAGAGTCTAATCCAATCAATATATAGTCATCACAAGTCTTTACCTTGGAGTCCTCACTACAAGACATAAGACCTTTACCGACTAGACTATGAGTCGGCAATATTGTAAACTCCGTCGACGAATATTATCGCCGACTGATATTTGTTGGTCGGCATGGTAGTCGGCGAAAGCCTCTCGGCGATTCCAACACCGACTACAATATTTTCTAGTCTGTAAATATTATATATTCACTGACTAAGATATTGTGTAGTCGGTAAATATTATCTACCAACAATTTTTGGTCGGTGTTATATTCTCCGACTAAAAAATTCTTTGGTCTGTAAAATTCATCGCCAACTAAAAAATTCTTTGGTCTATAAAATTCATCACCGACCAAAAATTATCTGGTCGGTGTTATGTTCGCCGACTAAGATTTAATATAATAGGCAAAAATCTTCTCGGACCAAAATTTATTTGGTCGGGGTTAATTTTGCCGACTAACATTATTATTAGTCGGCGAAATGTATCTCGGACCAAAATTTGTTGGCTGGCAATTATTTACTGAGCTTTTTTTAATAATTAATTTTATTATAATTATGCAAAGCTGTTACAATTTATATCTACAATAAATGTAAAATTTCAAAATATAAATTAACAATTTTTGTATTGCCACATAAAAAAGAACATGCACCTACACAAAAGTGTTTTAACATCAAAATAAAAAGAAAAAACAATGGTGCATGTTTCCCTTCCAAAATAGCTACAAACCTGTGCATGCATTTACTAGAGAAAAACTAAACAAAAGTTTATCAAAAAAAGATATTCATTTAATCTATTAACTACTGCACTTGTGATGATAATCATGGATAAACTATGTTAGGGGTGGGGCTAGCTGGGTGAGTAAGTGTGGTAAGTTTTTCAACAGCACCAAGAATGAGCTGATCAAGAAGAGCAATAATGGCATTGTTTTGCCTCTCTAAAATTACAATCTTCTCTCTAGCAAATGTGAGCTGACTTTGTTGTGTTTGGACCATCTAACGAAGTACAACATTCTCGTGTTGGGTGGAAGAAGTTCGACATGTCTTCTTTGGAGGCTTTGGGCCCCTGCCTAATCCAATATAATAGCTAGAGCAGGTGCCAAGAATCTCATTAGCTACATCATAAGTAGTAAGAACTTGTGGTCGATCACCCCCGTCATCACTCTGACCTTCATTGTCGGTATGTTGCTCTGAAGATAAAAGCGTGACCATATCATCCTACAAGAAAAAGTATAAATGAGTTAATGACATATAATTTGAAACAATTCATTAAGTTTAAATTGAAAGTAAAGTTACATATTTCTTTTCATCCTAGTAGCATGGCTTAATGGATGTATAGAAGTAACTACTTTCACAAAATAAAGATCCCATGTTCCCTTCATGTGTAACTGTGGTACTTTTTTTTTTCTATCAAATGTGCTAGATGACAGTATTAGCCATGTCAAATGGGAGATGAAACATATTAGGTGAAAAATCGTAAAAAATGTATTCAATTTTTTTTTTTTAGTACTCACATGAAATTGTATTCAGTTTTTTCTCCTATCCCAAAATTACTTCTACTCAATAGAGAGCTAAAAAGATGTTGGGTTGCATTTGTTTTTCGTAATTTTTGTGTATCTTAAGAAAAATAGTAAAGCAAGAGACATGCAATACAACTAATAAATCAAGACTTGAAAGCACGCCTATGAATTCAAACTACTAGGCATAATCATTGGTCAAAGCCATAAAATTCAAACAGGACATATTGCTTATAAATAACATCCAGCATTAATTCATAATCACAGCAGTCACCACTTCAAGCTTTGTTGTGGGGATGAAATCTAACGTGCCAAATACTTTGGACAACCAAAAAACAAAAGAAATTTCACACCCAACATTTAAAGCAGCATCTAGACAAATTATGTAAAGATAGATAAATGTATGTCTAGATAGAAAGATTCCACTGAGTCAGCCCTGAATGATCCTCATTTTTCTGGACTATTGCCAACATAAATCAGAAAAAGATAAGTCTAGTAATTAAGAGTATATAGTTAATAATATTATTACAAATATTTTATATGTTCGTTTCGAGGGAAATTTCGTCAATTAAATGCATAGAAGTAGGTCCATATTTTCAGACTTTTTAATCTTTAACAATTATAATCACTGAAAGCAACATGTATATATAAATCAATACCTTCACAAGAAGATAAAAGGTCCATGTCAGCACTAGAGCAGATGTTTCATGTCCAACTATAATCAATGTCATCAGATCGTCACAAGAAGTAAGGTCTTGCAGCCTTCGAGATACTACCTTTTGATGCAATGCTGGGACTACAGCCCGTCGCCTACGTCGCCAAATTTCTCCATTAGCAGGAATAAGCCCCTTCCCCATTACAAAATCTAAAATTTCAGCTAAAATACCCTGTCATAGTTGAAAGCAATTAACTCTACTATTACAATTGAGCACATGAAATCAACCTACAAATTGGTTCTTGATCATGAAACCTAGTAGATAATAGGAAGAAAGAAAGAAAAAGAATATTTCTCCACTTGGTTCACCTTTGAATAAGATTTTGGATCGTCCTTCAATATATGTTTAGCGATTGAAGGGTCTGAAACTATTAAAAAGGACTGCACGACTGCCACAAGAATGATTAGTGAAACGTGAACATCATAAAGAAAGGGAAAAACAAAGGAAAAGATTGTGAACCTTAGGACCAAATGATACAAAGAATGTGCACACAGCGACCTTTAGTAACTTAACTAAAGTGCTTGAAACCAACCTTCTAAATACTTGTCTTCAGGTTCAGACAAAGCTATGGTTCGGGAAGAACAAATATATATCATCAGACTTTTCAGACAATAAATTCAGTTGAATTTCCAAAACTTAGACATGTGTACCCACAAAGAAGCACCCATAATCTGCCATCTCTCATCCTCTAGCACTGAAGGTATGGGGGAAAAAGTATGTGAAACCAATAAAACTAACAATACATGATTGAACAAATTTCATACAAAATAACCCATTTTTTGGATTGCAATTAAAAATAAAAAACGATAAAAAGTCGAATAATAGCAACAAACTAACCATGGCCCCACAAAACACAGATCAAATCGTTACTTCATCATATGAACAAAAATAAATAAATCCATAAAAGGGTACCTGAAAATTAAGCCTAAGAGGCTCTGCAATTTCACCCTCCATTTTGAATTGCCAGCACTTCCTTAGTGTATAATCAGTCATGAATCAAACCCATAAACCAAAATTGTAACGCCACATATCCATTTACATGATTATTATTATTATTGTTTATTATGATGCTCGTATTAATATTACAATTAATTCTTAATTAATGAATTTACACTTTGTAACTAACTATTGTTTTACAGTGAAATGTACCGTGGACACCCTAGACGATCAATGTGCTTATTAATTTAAATTACAAGATGCGTATAATTTTATTTATACTTGAATTAAAGTATATAATATTTTTAATTATTATGTGTCTATGTCAATCTTATATAGATTAATGAACTTGGACGTGCCCCTTGAACATATCCATTTTCTTTAATAGGAATTAAAATCTATTTAAATTAATCTATTATATAAAGTAAGATTTGGACTCAAAAACCGTGATTGAAATCAATCTAATAGAATTTTACTCACATATTTTGCATAATTTGATTTTTAAATGGGTGTCCTAAACTTGAAAATAGGAAACCACCTATTTGAGCACTAATCCCCATAAAATAAAATAAAACAAAGTGGCGTCTCTATTTTCTCCAAAACCAAGGCTGTTCCACCTTCTCTGATTTTTAAGAGGTAATGCAATGATTCTTTTTTTTTTTTTTTCCATGTTTGGATTCATGTTGAGGCCATTTACTTTAGCTTGGTAGAGTTAGTTGGCTGTGTTTATATGTATACACGTATGTATGTTCATATATATACCCATGGATATATATGTATATATATTGTGGATGATAATATTTATTTTGCTTTATTCATTTAAAAAAAGTGTTAAATTTTATTAATTTATTAATTCTATTTATTTGTTTGTTCAATTTACTCATTCTATCATAATTTAGCCCTTGAAGAATAATAAATAATTAAATAAAAATTTTTATATTTATTTATCAATCTATGTCTTATGCTTTTACCTATATATAAAAGAATTACTTGTTTATTTGTTTTACAAATATTGAGACTAGTATTCTTTTAATTGATTTATGTAAATTGTTATTTTAAGACAACTAATATAAGTTTTATGTCATTTAATTTATAATGTTAAAGTGGTAACTCACGATGAGACAAAATATAGTCGGGCTGTTATGACAATAAAATAAATGATATATATAGATTTTCTTTTAATCAATAGAAATGACTTAGGAATTTTGGCATGTTGATTTTGTGGGTGGCCAAGGACAGCTCCACTTGTTATTCCAAAGTAAATTTCTACGTATTCATGTAAGTAAATCTCTCTTAAAATTCATTTGTAGAGTGCAATGTTAAATGTCTAGATGTGTTACATAAATAGCTATTATGTGAACATGATATACTTTGATGTAGTTTTATATGCATTTGTATGTCATTAATATTTCACACGACATATTGTTGCATGTATATTCATGTTGATGCATCCACAAGCATGCATAAAGTAAAGATATAAATGATAATGTTTGATATGTATATTTTACTCAAGAAAAATATGTATCCCAATTTTATAAATAAAAAAAAAAAAGTGGTGTACGCCTATGCCATGAAAGGTGTGAGTGGAAATGGGGCGTGGGGGACCGGCGCACCCGATGAATGATAATGTTTAATGTTTAACCGCTTTGCGGTACTACCGGTAGATGGAACGGGTTCCAAATAATAATGGCCCACTGCATTCTGATTGGGTAGGCGATACACAAAAGTGAGCTCACAATGTTAAAGTTTTTGAAAACATAAGAAAAGATGGGCTACATATTCTAGAAAACTATTTGAAAACAATGCATATCATAAGCATCCATTATCACATGCATGAGGTTTGCTTACTAGGTGTTAGCTCATCCCATATTCTCCACTTTTCTGATGATGAGAGCTAGATGATTCGAGACGACTGTTTGGGGTGAGACGGACTCAGTATTGCTTAAATCCAAGTTTTATTTTGTTATTATTTTGGAAATAAGATGCCTTAGGCCAATTAGTATTATTGGAATACTATTCTTTTACTTATTTTAAATTAGTCAAACTATGAAGTTTTCCACAATTATTGTGTTCATTCAATAAAGAATTTGATCATAAAATTTATTATGCAAATTATTGTTTTTAATTAATACTTTTGAAAGCCATTAATATTTATTTCGTATTTCAAAATAAAATAAAATAGATTGAAAATTTTATCCACTTTCCGCATTTATATCATGTCGTTTAATGGTAATTAATGGATAACACTTCTAAGTCTAGAGTTTCGGGACTTGGGGTGTTACAAAAATACTAAATACATTCATCTAATCCCTCAAAATCGGCTGTTGTTTGTACAGAGATGTGCAAAGAAATAGAAGAATTGGGGGAGAGAGATAGGAGGCGGTGAAGATGAGTTGGGGAGAGAGAGAGAGAGAGAGAGAGAGTGTGTGTGTGTGTGTGTGTGTGTGTGTGTGTGTGTGTGTGTGGGGTGGGGGTGGCCGGGTGGCGGCAAAGGAAGAGATAATGAGGGAAAATGAAAGTTTATAGAGGGTAGTGAAATTATAAGCGGGAATTGAAATCTTAAGCTCGAGTGAAATGAAATTTATTAGATGAAATTTGTATGTCATGTCTTTTTATTTTTAAAATATATTTAATTACTAATAAAAATATTTAATTAATTGACTATATATAATTATTGCTATTGAATTATTTTAAGTTATTAATTTTGTAGTACAGATAACTATATATTACACAATTGACGAAATTTCTTTCTATTGGTAACAATTTAATTAATTTTTAATATTACTTAAAAAGTTTACCAAAAAAATTTTTTTGTTCGTAATTATTTTATTCTTTTATATAGTTTCCAACAGAATCATCCATTGGAATATTCGACGGTAAATTATTTAATTTATTTTTATTTATTTTTAAATTTTTACCAATGGATTAACAACGAAATTGTACAAACGGAAGTCTTCCATTGGTAATTCCGTCGCTAAATTAATATTTATTTTTTAAAAATGATAAAATAATAAGTCGTTGCTAAATTGTTGTTAATCCATTGGTAATAGCAACGAAAGTCGTCCATTGCTAAAATTTTGTCTCTGTTGCCTCCCTTTCTAGTAGTGCCAACACTTAGTCGGACATAACGCCTCGCTATTCTGTCAAACGCGGGAAAACCTCCCGCGTAAGTTTTGGCTGACTACAAAAATTATAGTCGGCATTAACACCTTCGTCGACTAGATATTTTGTAGTCGGTAATATTTAAGTGACCATAAAATAATTGTAGTCGGTAAAAACAATTTTTACCGACCACATATTTTTAGTTAGTAAAATTTAGTCGGTGAAAGCCTCATTCCTTGTAGTGTTTTGAGGAATTCTAGAATTGATACCTAAGTCCACGATATGACTTAGTCCTCTTACTTTCTAACGGTGATATATCTCTTTATTGGATAAATTCAAACGACTTAGATGATTTCAACAAATACCCAACCGATTACACCGAGTCAACATCATCAACATCCTATTAGGCTTATCTGTTATTTATTATTTATCTTTTCTTTTTAGACTAATGTGTTGTTTAGTATTTATCGTTTAGATTTATGTGTTGTTTAGTGTTTATCTCTTTCTATGTATTTTATAATTGTAAAGTATCTTTTGTAAACCTTTAAATAAACACTTGAATTAGAAGTATTGTTATGGCTTCACAATCAATTCTCTTTTTATATTTTAACAAGGTATGAGAGAGCCCTAAACAAATATTTTCCTGTCATCTATTCACATTTTTTCCAACGTGACTAATGAAAATCCTGCTGCCACCGTCACATTATCACCATCTCTAATCAAAACCAAATCATTAAGTCATTCATGACTCTAATAGCTCATCTACCATTCTTGTTACTACACTACTGTCAGAGATAATTATGCATCATGGAGTCGTGCAATAACAATGGGACTTCGTGCAAAAAGCAAATTATTTTGTTAATGGGTCACTCCACTCCCAATACCAGTGAAGAAAGATGATATTCCCAATTGAGAACGATGTAATGATTTTGTTGGAAGTTGGATTCTAAATTCCGTCTCATCCAAGATCCGTCCAAGGATCTTGTATGCTAAAACTGCAACACAAATCTGAAAAAATCTGAAGGATGGTTTTTCTCAATCAAATGCTCCTAAAATCTATCAATTGAAACAATCAATTTTTGCCTTCAAATAGGAAGGTCTATCGTTTCATTATATTTCACACACCTCAAATCATTATGGGATGAACTCAATTCCATTGTCTCTATCACTCCATGTATTTGTGGTAATGCCAAAAATATTATTGATTAACAATATCAAGATCGTGCTATGGAGTTTCTACTCCATGATCATTTTTTCTCTATTCGCAGTCAAATCCTCTTGATGAAGTCGTTTGATTCAATTCAACGTATCTATAATCTAGTGCATCAAGAAGAAAAATAACAAGAGATTCACATTCGAACGATTCTTACCATCCATTCGGTAGTGCTTCAAGCATTTAAACCACCATCTCGATCTTCTGGAAAGCTTCAACGTCGTTTTTGTGACCATTGCAATAAGCATGACCATACACTTGTCATGTGCTACTAGATCCGCGGCTATCTGGATGCTTTCCAGATAAGCAAGTGAATGCAACAGCTCCGTCATCATCTATTTTCTCCACTCAGTTGACATCTGCACAATATACTAAGCTACTAGCAATTTTGGCCAAAGAGGAATTTGGTAGATCATTAGCCCATTTAGTAGGTACAACTCTTACTTGTTTACCCACTTGTTGAATTATTGATTCAGGTGCTTCTAGTAATATATGTACATCTCTTTCACTTTTTAATTTATAAAAATATAGCCCGTGACACACACATGCACTATTCAATGTTCATCAACACTCACTCTCACGAATATTTTTCACATTCCATCATTTAAATTTAATTTATTATCCATCTCACAATTAACAAAGTCAACAAACTTTGATGTGATTTTTTCATCTTGTGAATGTGTATTTCAGAACCGAGCAACGACGAAGAAGATTGGTCGGGTAGTGCTCAAAATGGTCTTTTTATCTAGATTTAGACTTGGTTTATAATTTTTTTGTCAAGCATTGTAATAAATTTGATCAATGGCATTCCCGCATTGGTAATCCATCTAAGACTCATTTTGATTTTATTATTAATAATTCTCCAATTATTATTGTCAATAAAGATTTTGTTTGTGATGTATGTCCACATGCCAAACAATCGCGTCTTTCTTTTCTTAAAAGTACATCTTGCTCTTTTTATTGTTTCAAATTAATTCACATTGACATTTGGACCTTTCTCTATACCCTCTAAAAATGGATCACGTTATTTTTTAACTACGGTCAATGGTTTTTCAAGGTGTGTGTGGATTTATTTAATGAAGCATACATTTGAAACTTTTAACATGTTAATTCATTTTTAAATCAAATCAATTGTTAATTCAATACGAAAATCACTCGTATCAATTTTGAAAGTGGAGATATTTTCCTTTCTCTACTCCAAATCATTCGTTAAGACAAGAGTTCTGAATTTCTTTCTACCTGATTTCAAACATGGTTTCATGACAATGGTATTATTCACCAACGTAGTTGTGTTGCGATATTCCAACAAAATGGAGTCGTATAGTGTAAGCATCGACATCTACTCGATGTTGCCAAAGCTCTACATTTCCAATCAAACTTGCCCCTTTCGTTTTGGGTAAATGTATTCTCAGTGTTGCTTTCCTATCAACAAAATTTCAACCTCAATCCTCCAACATAAATCACATCGTCCAGTTTTACTTGGTATTGTTTCATCATATTCATCTCTCCGAGTTTTTGGATGTTTATGTTTCGTTAAAAATATAAATTCAACATAAATTTGATGATTTAGCCAAACCAATTATTTTTGTTGGCTACCCATATGGTCAAAAAGGAAGTACTATATATGATTTCAAACTCGTCAAATCTATATTTCTCATGTTGTTATATTTCATGAATCCACTTTTCCATATCATGATCTTCAATCTCCACCATTAAATAATTTAATTACGATTACTCCAATCAATGATGATGACATATTTGATTAGAACACCACACCACCAATTATTCCTTCCATTAATTCTCCAGTGGCCACTCCCACTTCTTTTGGGTTTGATAGTCTAACTAATTTTCCAGTGGATACTCCCATGTCTTCTCAGCCAGATAGTACAACTAATTTTCCATCTCTTTATATGGACACTCCTTCCACTAATTTTCCTTCTCAATATCTACTCCTATCATTAATAATTTTTCTCAGCGAGATCGTCAACCACCGGGTCACCTCAAAGATTATATTTGCAATCTTACATCATTCTCAACAAATTTCCCGATTGCAAATTATTTTTATTTGTCTCAACTAAGTCACTCTCAACGTGGTTTCTAACAAATATCATGAACAACCAAGAACCACGTTCTTAAGCCATTAAATTTATTGAATGGCGTGATGAAATAGCCAAAGAAATTCAAGCCCTTGAATCTAGCTGCACTTGGTCGTTATGCCCACTTCCAAATGGAAAATCACCAATTGGATATAAATGGGTTCATAAAATTAAATATAGTTCAGATGGTTCACTTAAAATATATAAAGCTACTTTATTTGCGAATGGTTATACTCAAGTTGAAGGCATCGATTATCACGATACTTTTGCACCATTGACAAATTAGTTTATGTTCATCTCCTTCTTTCATTGCTACCATTAAAAATTGGTCTTTACACCAACTTATTTGTAATATTGATCGTATCTAATCGTAGTTGAAAGTTCGGTTGCCATATAGAGGATACGCGATGCTTGACAGATTCTAAACAATTGGTGGGTCATGAATTCTCCAATCGGAATATCCCCATCATCAATTTCAATTTATGGAACTATTTTAACTCGTATGTCTGCCATTATGATTTCTTGCTCATTTTCTTATCTTTTCTTCGTTCTCTTCTTCGATGTCGAAAGTTCGTTCGATCTCAGGATCAAATGGAAATAAACTGAGATCTTCCAAATCTTGCATACACCAATTGCAAAAAGAGCATTGTTAACAAGAAAAAGAAAAAAGAATGAAATGAAAAATTTGAACTAAATTTAAAATTAATAAAATCCAAACTAAATATCTTACAATCCTCAACAACGGCGCCAAAAACTTATTGGTGAAAATTTTGCAAGTGTACGGGCTCGTTTACAAGTAATAGTAGTGATGAGAAAAATATCGTTCCACGAAGATTGAGAGTTTAGCCTTGATTTAGTTAAAGCTAGCTTAATTCGAAAACACACAATTTTTAAATTGATTTGAACTGACTATTTTACCTATTCTACGAGGAGTAATGTAAATGTTTGTAAAGAATCTTGAAAATTTTTCAAAGAGAAATAAGACTAGGATTCTAACTCCACTATTGTAATCCATTAAAACCTCAAGTTTCCGCAATTAAATCAATTCATGCTTAACTTGACAAATCAATAATCTTATTTTTCTAACAATCTCTCTTTAGTAGGGTTAAACCTATTTTCATATTCGACCCAGTAATATATCTATCACGGATTCGAGTGCACAAACACGCATTCACATCCAAGATTATTTCAACCACGATTGTACAAATTACAGAAAATTATCTCTAATTCCTATCGGACTTTGCATTGGTTATCAAAAGGTGCTTAAACCTAAATTGAACCTTTCGGAAGAAAAATAAGTCACAAAAATGTTCAAACGTTAATCAATCATTAATGGGATAATTACTTGACAAACAATCATTCCACTACAAGAAAGGAGGGCAATAGCGGCGACATAAGTCGTCGCTCAATGTCGCCGCAATAGTTTAGTGTCTCTAGATATGTAGCGACGACAATTAGTCGTCGCAACATATATTTGAATCTATAGCGACAACTAACTTCATCGCAACATTGTCGTAGTTTATATCTCGAAAATAGATATAAAGGGATGACAATGTCGTCGCTAAAGTCGTCGATGTTAACTGAAATAGTAGCGACGTGAAATTCGTCGCTAATATCTAGTCGCTATATGTACTTCTAATATACTAAATCTAATTGATTTGTTTTCCTACAGCGACGACAATGTCGCCGCTATAAACAATTTGAATTTTTTTAAAAAAAAATTCAAATAATTGAAATAATGTATAAAAAATTCTAAAAATCTACAGATCCCCCAAACCCTCGTCCTCGTCCTCGTCCCGGTTCTCGTCCTCCTCAGGCACAACCACTAGTATGTTATTTTTTAGAAGCTCAATTTCCCGCTGCATTCGATGTAACTGAGCTTCGTACATGGCAAACTGACGATCGTTATTCTAGGGGTCTCTAGAGAACTGATGAAAAGTTCATTGTTGGGCCTTCGATGCAGCAGTCGAATCTAAGGAGGGAGAGTGCCCTTCGGAACCCGTCCAACCCCAGACGTGACCTCGTCGTTCTCTAAGAACCTCCTTTGCAATAGCACACTCGTCTAACGACGCGCCACTGAAGGCGACTTGTGTATGTTGAGTCTCTCTCAACTCAACAAGTTTATCCTGTTTAGTGAAAAAAATAATAAATAATAATATCATGTCAATAAAATTATATCAACATCATTTGAAAGTCTTCACATAGTCACCAGCCGCCTGCGGGTTCACCCAATTGCCATCTCGGAAGGTGTGAAATGTCATGAACGAAGCAATAATCCCCGGCCACTGCTGGGTCTCGCGGTCCCGCTACGAAAATTTAAACGTGAAATATAACTTAGTAGACATTTTTACGTGATGTAGTGAAGATTTGTCTAATGAAATTGAAAATTTTAGTTATACCTCATCGTAACGTGTGGCAGAGAAGCTCTTCGACCCCTGCACGCTCGGGTATTTAGCCTTACCCCGATTGGCCTTATTTTTCGAGGACCGTTCCTGAATGTATAAAAAATAATTGATTAACAAAAAACTTAATAGTTACAAAAATATATAAAATAAATCGTAAAAAATAGATAAATAATACGTACCACGAAAGTAGGACTAGTGAAGAAGTCAATGCACTTCTGCCAGTCCTCGGCAGACATCTCGCCGTATGGTCAGCTGGGTCCATGCACTTTTATGTGATTATGCGTCTTGAGTTTGTAATTGCGATAACGATCGGCCGCCAGACGATCTACAGCGGTACAGACTGCCCGGTACTCGTCGGGCGACCGATCGCCCTGCAAATCGAAGTAGCTCTACAAGAGTGAAAAAAATTATGTTAATGTAGAAGTCATGGAACAATTATTTATTGACTGCACCAATAACAAAACTAATTTAAGTTCATACCTCGATAATGCTACGTAACCGTGCCCGTGGCTCTTCTGGAACCTCTGTCCATGAAGGGTAGCATGGGGGCACAGTGAATCTCACTTGGTTCCCAACCAAGCGCGTGAAGTACTTCGCGTTATTCCCGATCGGCTGCATTGTGTGTTTGACACAATAGGAAGTGGCATCTTCCCGTTAGCCTGCTAAACCCTCTCAAGGTTGATGCCTCGAGAGATACCCGTCGCTTTGGTGGGGGTGCTGAAAATGAACAAATACGAACCATATTTATCATACGAACTTCAACGATATGTATAAAATACAAGAAAAATGATTTGAACGAAAATTATTACCATACTTGCAGGCCGAAGCGAGCCGGTGAAATGGCTGCTGTGGAGGATCTCCTCCATCATCACCTCCGTGCGACATCACGCCAGCCATACTAACACATGAAATAATTGCAAACATCAATTAGTGCAGAATAGGTCCTACACTCCGTGAAATTGATCCTAATAAACTCTTTTCTTTATTTCAAATAGGTCCCTCAACTTTGAAGGTTTTCAAAGTTTCTAATAAGTTTCAAGTTGATGATGAATTGGTCTTTCAACTTCTACTTTATTGTAAATAGGGCCCTAAACTTTGACTATATTTCAAATAGGTCATAAACTTTTATTTTATTTCAAATAGGTCCCTGAACTTTGAAATTTTACGTAGTATCTAATAAGTTTGAAGTTGTTGATGAATTGGTCCTTAAACTTTTAATTTATATCTAATAGGTCCCTCAACTCTGAGTTTTTTCTTAATTTCTAATAAGTTTCAATTTGTTGATTAATTGGTCCCTCAACTTATGAAATGTCAAATAGGTCCTTACAATTTGAATTTTATCGTAATTTCTAATACGTTTTAATTTTGTTATAAATAGGCCCCTAATGAAATTGTTCATTTAAATATGTCCCTAAACTTTTATTTTAATTTATTGTAAATAGATCCATAAAAATTTTACTTTATTTCAAATATGTCCCTGAACTTTGAATTTGGTCATAGTTTCAAATAAGTTTGAAGTTGTTGATGAATTTGTCCTTAAACTTCTAATTTATTTTAAAAGGTCCCAAAACTTTAACTTTAGTTCAAATAGGTCCCTACACTTAGAATTTTTACGTAGTTTGTAATAAGTTTTAAGTTGTTGAAGAATTGGTCCTTAAAATTTTAATTTATATCTAATAGGTCCCTCAACTTTGAATTTTTCCATAATTTCTAATATTTTTTAGTTAGTTGATTAATTGGTCCCTAAACTTGTGAAATTTCAAATTGTTCCTTACACTTTGAAATTTAGCGTAATTTGTAATATTTTTAATTTTCCTATGAATAGGTCCCTAATGAAAATTTTTATTTCACATAGGTCCCTCAACTTTGACATTTTTTGTAATTTCTAATAAGTTTCAATTTGTTGATTAATTGGTCCCTAAACTTCTGAAATTTCAAATAGGTCCTTACATATCTAATAACTTTTGTTCTCAAAAGTTGTCAAACAACCTAAATCCTAAATCATAATATTTCCTCAAAATTTAACTTTAGTCCCTAAAATTTACAACATTCCAATTTGCTCCTCAAACTTGCGCAAATTGCATCAATGGCTCTGAATGTCAATATTATCTTATGATCATCCTGAAAATGATACCTCAAGTCTAAAAATCATAAACATGCAACTTTTCTTAAATTGTAGTTTGATCTCTCAGCTTTGTAAATATGAAAATTAAGTTTCAAATGTCTTTCCAATCTGATTAAGACTCATATTGCCAACCATAATACTCAAGTGCATCAATTAATTCGATTAGAAAATGGCAAAATAAGCGCTGGAATTCGACAGAAAACAAAATGGAAAATTAAAATTAAAATCAAAATGAAAAAAAAAATCAGAAAGCTGAACCTTGTCACTACGGAGAAGACGGCGGTAGACGGCGGAGAAGACGACGGCGAAGACATTGGAAGACCGAAGAAGGCAACAAAGACAGGCAGGCGATGACGCTAGAAGATGAAGAACAGCCAAAATACAAAAGAAGAAGTTCAGGCGTGAATTAAAAGGTCTGAAAAAACAGCAAAATCCGATCCAATTTATCGTAATCGATTAGTTAACATGTTGGTTAATCGTATTGTGAAACACAGAAAAAAATCATTGGCTTATCAAATTATCTATTGAGCCTTGAAAAAGATTCAACAAAAGACAAAAGAAGAATGAGGTAAATTGGATAAATATCCAGACTTTCGATTATTCTATATATATAGAAATGATCCTTTTCCACTCTAATTTTGATGATTCCTTGATGATCCGACCCTATCTTGATCATGCCCAATTACCCTGTTCTTCGACAATAGGTCCATTTGTATACAATAATCGCATTGTAGCAGGTATAGTTTAGTGCTAAAAGTGTGATTCGTTCTATTACCCCTTTATTAGTTAAAGGGTCTTTCGGTCTTATTCATATTCCGATCAAAAATTTTATTTCTTAAAAGGATTATGTCGCTATAGAGACCCTAAAGCGACGACATTTTTAGGGCTTTTTAAAACACGCGCATAAAACATGGCGCCCAATTTTCAGGAATATAGCGACGACATTTGTCGTCACTATTGACAATAAAAACATGTAAGCGAGACATTTTTTTTTTGGCCTTTTAGAGCACGCACCTAAAACGTGACGCCCAATTTTTAGGAATATAGCGACGACATGTGTCGTCACTATTGACAATAAAGGGGCCCTAAACATTGAAATAATTGTTCATATGAGAAAGTTTTAATATTAAATATTATCAACAAATTTATTTTTAACAATATCAAAATAATTTATTTTATAATTGTTAATAATTAAAATATTAAAGTTTAAATTAACAAATTCAGTGATACAAAAAATATTGTACATTTGTTGGAGTCTAAAAAATATTCAAAAATATTTCTCTTTTTAGGGCATTTTTCATATTTAATTTAATATATTAAATATTTTATAAATGTAATTGTATATTTAATAAATTATTTAACAATTAATGTACAATGATAGTAATGAACAACTCATAGTTATCTAAATAATTTATAAATAAATTAAGCACTTTATGATAGTTAACTACACTCCATGACACTGTGAAAACATTCAATCTGATTAAATAACATGATACGATTGATTATCATCATCGTTACTGTCATCCTCATTGATTTCACTCGATGTTTCGTCATCCCCGTATTCTGCATTTGTATCGTCTTCCACATCATCGTCGTTGATAAACGAAGTTTCTCTTGGAGTATTAGACGAGGCTCTCTTGATAACCGATTATTCTATCTCATCGGCTTCATCATCATCCCGGTACAAGGATACGTGCTCTATGTTGTCAAGATCAACGATCAGAGATAAACTAGAAGAGTAGTTATTGTGGAGCAGGTCAATCTCTGTGATGTTAGCTCCCACAGTGTCCCACGTGCTCCTGTGATGGACAATTTGTATTACTCGCCAGTTTGGACCACGAGATAGATCTTCAATGTAGAACACTTGTTGTGCTTGGCTTGCAAGTATGAACTGATCATCCTTGAAAGCCTCTGCACTGATGTCAATACGGGTAACGTTATTCTCAATTACCATCCGTCTCCCATCACACCTAAAACACTTGCATCGGAATAGATAAACTAAAAGTTTTGGTCCATATTGTAGCTCTAGTATATCTTGTAGCTGCCCACAGTAAACCTCACCCCCAGTCCCTAGGACGGACACACCACTGTTTTGAGTTTTTCTTCGAATATCACGATCATATGTCAGGAACCGAACTCCTTTAACAACACAAGCCGTGTATGACATAACCTGCTGGTAACATCAACTGGCCAACAAAAACAACTCATGAGAAACTTAATGGATGTGGCTTTAGCGCATTGCACATAGTTGCATGACGAGAATATTCTCAGTTATTGAAAAAAATATTGTTAAAAATTTGAAATTTATTCGGTCGTTGTTCGTTTTCCTTTCTGTACAACCAATCATGAAAGTCTCTTATGTGCACTAGTTCGATGTTTGGACAGCCATTGTTCAGTAGCTCCTACCTATGTTTCCTGTACAAAGTATGGAAGATCAAAGTTCATTAGTTTGTTTCAAATGACAAAGTTTATTCGAGATAAATGAATAATAAGTAGGAATAAATGCCGTCTTACTGCAAGAATGGCTCAACTTCATAACAATTGTTCAAGACGTAAAAAATCGCTTGATTTCGAACTTGAGTAGGAAACGTCGTTGGTGACTTCTTTCCAAGTGGGTGACACTGCGACTGAAAAACAGAATGTTGTGTCTGTGGAACACTAGCATCCTCGTTTCTGTCTGGTTGATTGAACATTGTTCCTATGTCCTCGAAGTACATCAAACAAAAAGTCAATGCCTTGTCCACAATATACCCTTCAGCTATTGATCCCTCGGGCCAAGCTCGATTTCTGACGTAGCCCTTCAATTTCTTCAGGTATCGCTCGAATGGATACATCCATCTCATGTGCACCGGACCTCCAAGGGTTGCATCTTCTGGAAAATGCATTACAAAGTGAATCATGATGTCGATGAAGGCTGGCAGAAAGATCCACTCCAACTTACAGAGAATGAGTACCAGGTGATCGTGGGAAGCCATCATGTCACTAACCTTTAGTGTTTTTGCACAAAGCTGCTTGAAGAACGTGCACAGTTCAATAATTGCCATGGAAATAGTTTTATTCAAGAACACCTAACATCCGACTGACAATAACCGTTGCATGATAATATGGCAATCATGTGACTTCAACCCGATAATACGGCTGTCATTAGGAGTAATATTCTTCCGAAGATTAGAAGCGAAGCCATCTGGAAACTCAACCGATCGGATAAATTTACAAAACTACTTACGATTTGCAGACGGCATGGTGTAACATGTGGCAGGCTTCATCCACCTATTCCCGTTCTAATACAAGTGCAAATCTCTTTTGATCCCTAATTGCATCAGATCGCGCCTCTCATTGACTGTGTCCTTTGATTTGAATAAATCGTCCATAATTGTGCCGAGCAAGCTATCACAAACATTCTTCTCTACGTGCATGACATCGATGTTATGTTTGAGCTCTGTATTAGTCCAATACGGCAACTCATAGAAAATGCTCTTTTTTCTCCAATTTAGCTCGTCATCATTTCTCCGAATTGTAGCACCCACGTAGTTAGGGTGCTTTCTGGACTTCTATATCTGACACGACTTAACTGTGCTAAAATTTCTGTAGGCGTTAACCGATGCGAGGTGGTCACCTCTCTGTCCTCCAATCAAGTCTAAATTGTTCAAAATTTGCTCCAAAAATGATGCTTAGATGGCGAGAAAAGCAGCGGTGACCCACATAAAATTGTCTTACCTATCACCGCAGATGAATGAGTATCCTCGTTGCACGTAGGGCATGCCATGTACCCCTGACCACTCCAACCCGACAAACTATTTCTTGCTGGAAAATCATTAACAGTCCACAACAATGCTGCACGCAGTCTGAATACCGACCTATTGTTGGTTCCAGCGTCACGCGTATCAATTCCATCGGCCCACAACTCTTTCAACTCATCCACTAATGGTCGTAAAAATATATCAATGTCCTTACCTGGTGCTTTAGGACCAAGTATCAACAGAGTAAGCATGAGGTATTCGGACTTCATGCATAACCATGATGGCAAGTTGTAAACTGTTACAACTACTGGCCACATGTTGTACGCCAAACTCATGTCACCGAATAGATTGAATCCGTCTGTGGCCAAACCTAACATGACATTCTTTATCTCACATGCGAACAGTGGATGTTTCATTTCAAAATCCCGCCATGCCTTTCCATCAACGGGATGCTGCATTTCATCATCGTCCCTACACCTTCCTATACTGTGCCACCGCATGAGTTTTGCAATATCCTTCGTCGCGAACATATGTTTTAGTCTGGGGGACCAAGAGAAAATATCGTAACACCTTATGCAGAACATTCTTTCTGTTCACTTTCCTATAAGTGTGCACCCAACGACTTTTCTGGCAAATCGGACAACTTTGTCTATCAGCATGTTCACCCCAAAACAGTGCACAGTCGTTCTTGCAGGCATGAATGGATTTGTAACACAAACCATGCTTCGTCATCAGCTTCTTAGCTTCATAGTAGGAGTCAATCAGGTTCATGTTTGGGAATGCTAACTTCAACAATTTCAAAACATCAACAACAGACTTATTTATCTATTTGTTCATAACCTTAATATGCATCAACTTGACTAAAAAATTTAAGGATGAAAATGATGAAACTCTCGGGTATAGTTTTGAATGCAAAGCCTGAAACAGTTCGTCATAGTACGCATGCTCATCACCAGTTACGTCGTCCATGACATCCATCATCTCATCCTCCACACCAGCTCGCTCATTCTATCTATACACATTCGCAGTATAAACATTGGTCTCACCATGATATATCCAGGTGACATAACTCTTCGTAAATGACATCCATCATCTCATCCTCCACACCAGCTCGCTCATTCTATCTATACACATTCGCAGTATAAACATTGGTCTCACCATGATATATCCAGGTGACATAACTCTTCGTAAAACTATTACGAAATATGTGTGCCTCAACAATATCTAATGGATGTGTGAGACCGTTTAAACATTTTTGCACGGACATTTAATCATTTCCCTGTCATTTACGTATGGCTTTGCCATGTTTATAAATATTTGCAAACCGTTCTTAAAATCTGCAGATTTTGTGCGATTTCTAGTTGTTGTCCAAGTTTTATCAATATCCATACTTGACAAATACTATATTTTCACAAATACAGTAAGGATAATAAATTGAGATGAGCAAATGATATGTAAAGAATATGATTATGGAGGAAAACAATAGAATTGTAAGTACTTACGCTGATGGGGAGAAGATTAAATATTTTCGCAATGACACAATACAGAAATGCGAAGATGGAGAGAAGAAAAAGAAGACTCTATAGCGGCAACATTTGTCGCCGCTATATGTCAACGTCGTCGCTACATAATCCTTCCCATATTACGAAGAAATTAATAACTCATGTGCCTATCAAAATCATCAATACATATATTGCGACGACATATGTCGTCGCTACAGACAACAATGGGCGCCAATTTTCTCGCTTAAATTGATATAAGTTTATAGCGACGACATATGTCGTTGCTATATATCTCATCACATTTTACAAGAAAAAATCATGATTCATGTGACTGACAACATCATCCACAAATCTATTGTGTCGACAAGGGTCGTCGCTATTTATGCATCAAAATGGAGCCATTTGTTCTCGTCGTTTTCGAAAGTAATGAGCGACGACATTGAAAGACGTCGTTATAAATTATAGGTAATAGCGACGATTCACGTCGCTAAAATTTTTAAATGTATAGCGACGACATTTCTTTGTCGTCTCTATTGTATAGAATCAATAGAGACGACTTGGTGTCGTCGCAAATTGGTGTCGTCGCTATAGACACTATTTGTGGTAGTGTTCATACACAAATTGAATATCAAAAAGGGAAATTCCTGAATTAAAATTTCAAACAAGGTTTACATTGTTATCCTAGTGTGAATATGCTTAACCTAACATCTTTGAATTATTTATACTAGAAGAGAAATCTCGAGCCCTTGAATGTCTTCAAGTGGAGCTTGAACAAGTTTCTTCGCCTTCTTACTTGAAAACCAAGAAAAACCAAAGTTGATGTAAATTCCAAAATAAAATCCCATGTTTTCCCCTCTAAAATTCCCCCAACAAATCACCCCCTTCGAAGTACAAGAGTTATTGCATTTATATATGTCAAAATACGGCTGAAATCGTGCATACTGGACTGCCGCTCAATTGGGTTCCTAGTCCACTTGAGCGGATAGGGGGGCCTAAAATTTGGTGAAGTGGCCGCTCGAGCAGGCCTCACCTCTACTCCAGTTGGCATGTGAAAGCTCCTTTTTCAGTGATCTCGCTCTAGCGAGGATTTTTCATGCTCTTTTTCTCGTCTTCTAGCCTATTTTTCCCCACTTTCCTCTCAAATGTCTCCGTGCTCGAGTTTGATTCTAAACACAAAAAATAATTAATAGAATTTCCATTCAATCACCCCAAAGACAATACAAAAGTCTTAGTAAGATGGTTGAAATTTTTTTTTTTTGACTTATCAAGGAACTCAAGCGATGATGGTTTTATAAAAAGAATGAAGTTCTATTGTCAACTACTTTGAATATTCAAAAATTTAATGTCTATTGAAAATCTAGAAAACCCTTCACTTAAAACTTCAAAGTGGAATAGGTACCAATAAAATAAAACTTTTCTTCTAGTTGAAAAAATGAATGAGACAAAAAAATCAAGAAACCAACGTGATAAGTGATGCATCATAATATTCTTCTTAGTTATTTTTCTCAAGACAGTTCTATCTATCACTTTATTGTGAAATATCAAATTGATTGTTTGTTAAAAATACTTCTTTTTCTCGATTTTCATTTGTGTAAAAATTCCAAAATTATGAGCCTAGTTGAACCAAAAGAATCCGTGACGTGGGTGCATCATATAAGCCAGTCCAAGAAGCAAAATTTTGGCAGAACTAAGGTGCAATAAATTTTTTTGTTTCTTCTTAGCTGTCATATTTAGGCCTTAACACCAGTTTCATTCATCTATTAGTTGATTAATTATCTGAACTTGAATAGGAGCCGGCTTCTGTAACATTTTTTTATGGTAAACCAAAAAATTGATTAAACGCCACCATGATATTAGAATAGACAACAATCCTCGATTCATGCATTCTCGTGATTGGCTACCATTTTTATAAAAGTTGTTTATCTGTCAACATTTGATGAAAAATTAATTTGACTACCATTTTTATTTATTTAAATTGACTTTTGAACAAGATTCAAATATCGAAGCATTCAACTTTAAGTACTCTCTTCAAAATCCCAGTACCTGAATATATAGTCTCCAACTGACCACTAGCTCTTCAAAATCCCAGTACCAGAATATATAGTCTCCAACTGACCACTAGCTAAAGCAGTTTGTGAATTTCTTCAATGGCCAGCAGCAATGATACTCATGAAATTAGCTATGAAAATATCATCGCAGAACAAGCTCAACTTGTAGTAATCATGGTGCCATTTCCAGCCCAAGGCCACCTCAATCAGCTTCTCCAACTCTCCTGCCTTATATCCTCTTATGGCATCCCGGTTCACTATGTCGGCTCTGCCATCCACAACCACCAAGCCAAAGTTCGGGCCAACAGCCTAAATCCTCTGGATGTAGCGAAACTCCATTTCCACGATCTTTCAACACCGGCTTTCGACTCTCCTCCTCCGAATCCCGACTCAACTAATAAGTTCCCAGTACAGCTGCAGCCTGTCTGGTATACCATGTTGAGCCTCCGCCAACCAGTGGCTGAATACTTAAAACACATATCCATGCAAGCAAAAAGAGTTGTAGTTATTCATGACCCTCTTATGTCTGTGGTTGTTCAGGATATTGCTTCCATTCCCAATGCTGATTCCTATGTTTTTAACTGTATTTCAGCTTATTTTCATTCTTCTTTTCAATGGGAATTACTGGGAAAACCATTCCCTATAGAACAGCCAAAAAATGTTCCCTCTTTTGAAGGATGCTTTTCAGATGACCTCATCAAAATTGTAGCTTTACAGGATGAGCCAGTGAAATATAGAGCTGGAGATATATTCAATACCTGCAGAGCCTTAGAAGGGCCTTTTATTGATCTAATAGAAAGGGAAGGCGCTGCTGAGAACAGAAAATTATGGGCCATTGGACCAATTCTCCCATCAAAGTCCTTAGCAGCTAATAGCCGACACAAATGTTTAGAGTGGCTTGACAAACAAGCTCGAAATTCCGTTATCTACGTGTCATTCGGTACCACAACTTCATTGTCAGATGAAGAAATCAAAGAGCTGGCAATGGGATTAGAACAGAGCAAACAGAAGTTCATTTGGGTGTTGAGGGATGCTGATAAAGGAAATGTGTTTGATGGAGAAGTTAGACGAGCAGAATTACCAGACGGGTTCGTGGAAAGAGTCAAAGGGCTAGGAATGGTGGTGAGAGATTGGGCACCACAGCCAGAAATTCTTGCCCATCCATCAACTGGTGGATTCATGAGCCATTGTGGCTGGAATTCATGCATAGAAAGCATTACCATGGGAGTGCCAATTGCAGCCTGGCCTATGCATTCTGATCAACCGAGAAACTCAGTGCTCATAACAGAGATATGGAAAACAGGTAATGTTGAACGACATTGAAGAGTGGATAGATACATTATACCATCTAACCTAAAATCTTTCATTTAAATTTGTTTTCAGCACACCCCGAATTCATATTTTTGTCATCAAATGTCTAACACTTGCAGAAGAGCTACGACGAGACATGAATTCAAGACATTTGTGTACTTTGATACCATTTTAAAACTACGTCATTTAAATTTAGTGTTAAAACAGGTCTCATTTTGAGGGAATGGGGACGGAGGGAGGAACTGGTGAAATCATCCACCATTGAGAATGTTGTGAGAAGATTGATGGCATTGGAAGAAGGAAATACAATTCGAAAACGGGCTGAGGAGTTGGCTGCTGCTGTTAGGCAGTCGACTGAGGAAGGAGGCGCGTCTAAAGTTGAATTGGATTCTTTTATTGCCCATATCACTGGACAGAATATGGATTGCGTCTCTCCAACATCAAGTTCCATTCCCAGTTCTTCTGCATGTAATAATTCCTCTCATGCCTCTGCTGCTTGAAGAATCTAGTTCTTTCATATATTCAAGTAGATCTAATAATAAACCGAATCCATTTCTAGCAAGGAAAAGAAGCCAATTGGAGTTCAATGTTATTGGAGAATCCGGTTTTTGGCATACTTAATTATACTTTATTTATTGATATGAGCCAATTAGGATTCAATGATTATCTAGTAGTTGTATGGAAATTAGAAACCTTAATGCTATATTTATCCCAATCTATTTATCAGTTTTAGTTATTCTAAAACTCTTGTTCCTTATTAGATAAAATAAGTGATTGAGTAAATTGCATGTTTAAGCATTCTAATTAAACTAGTGTCCTCAACATAGATTTTAAAAGATTTGTTATTATTTATGAATTTGAATGAATTTCATAAATTTGAATAGAATTCCACAGAATTTATAAGATTTCAACAAAATTCTATATTATAAATCTCAATATATTCAAATGGATTTTTATTAATTTTCATGGATTTGTGGTCTTTCTATTATAAATAGTAATTTTACATTATTTTTTATTATAAATAGTTCAAGTGACGGTCCTACATAAACAAATATTTTGAGTAGAATTTTAGAAAGAAAAAATTCTTGAAATATAAAGAAGTAAAAATTCTTTTCAGTCAAAGAAAAGAATGATCCGATGAATTGAGAGTATCAACTAAGCTCCAAGGAAATAAACTAATAAATAGGTCATTCGTCGTCTCTAAGCTCAAAGCAATTAGATCAATTGTTTGGGGGGATTCACATTTCTATTATCAATTTCTTCAGTTTTGAATTAAAATAAAAAATTGATTAAATAGCAAGACTTCTTGAAAAAAAATTTGAAATAAAGTTTTAATTTTCACTTTCTTTCTACTTGTCTTTTTTTTTTTTATACAAAATTTTCTCTTTCATATTCGAGACTAGATATGGATATTTAAAATTCATTCTCTTCCAAAATCAATTGTTTAACCATCTTGTATAAAAAGTTATTTTATAGCTTAAAAAGATAATTTACATGCGTTGCAGTCAATAAATCTTTCCAAGTTCAAAAAAAATTTTTTAGTGCTATACTGATTTTACAGTCTAATATCTAATTGCCCTATATGGTATAAGACTAATTATCTAATAATTATTTACCAATAAATTATTTATATTTTTCAGCCAATTGTTTGGTTCAATAAATGGTCATGGAGCATCAAAAATAAAATTTTAAAGAAGATGTTTGACAATAGTACAAAAAAAATATTAAAATAAAAATAAAAAATTCAATACATTTACATGCTAATATAAATTGAAAATCAATAACAAGAGTTCACTACATAAACTTGTGGCACAAATTGAGAAGAAAGACGAGAGGAAGAGATGCGTGAGAGAAGAGTTGGATAAATGGATTGAAATTTTGAGGGGTGTGGATAGAATTCCTAAAGAATTTGGTATTCATATTTATGAGCTTGAAATCCATGCAAATCTGTTTAAATCTTCTAATTAATGAAATCTTTAGAAATCCACTAATAATTAGGGACTCCTAAATTTCTAAATAATCTATTTAAATCTGAGTTGAGGACGCCTAAATTTCAATTGAATATATTAAAATCTGAGTTGAGGACAGCTAAATTTCAATTGAATCTATTAAAATCTAAGTTGGGGACATCAAAATTTACATGAATTTTTAAAATATATTCAAATTTAAGTTGAGGACACCCTCTCTAGGTTTCTAAGTAGATAAGATATTTAAATATTATCTTGTTATTTATCTACTTAAATGAAAATAAATAATTATATTTTTTTTCATATTCTTGTGATATATCTCACCTTATCTTTTATAAAGTCTATTTAAACTTAAAGACTTATTTTGTCTTATCCATGTATAAGATAAATATTAAGTCATTAAGTTTAGACAAACTTCTTGTACTATAAATAAGACATGTGGTATTCCAAGAATTCTATGGACTTTAAAAGCAATGATATTCAAGCATCTAATAGCAAATTATTTATGAGTTGAGAGTTCAACGAAATATTCAAAAGTACTAACCCGATCAAAATTCTATTTTTGAGAACGGCTCTGAGAAACTGAGCGTTGTAGAAATCCATTGTGAGAGAGAACGGCATTTCGGTAGTAAGATAAGGAATGGGTCTTTATTCCGATTTTTGGAATCAATCCGGGGACATTCGTAGAATGGACCAAGATCAAGACCAAAGTACTTGACTGCATTCCTTAACTAGTTGAAGAAGATATAAAATAGGGAAGTTTTATTATTGTTCTTAACTAAGTTTTACTTTTTGTAAATTGCTGATAAAGTTTTAGATTAAGTCTAAAATTGTAATTTCAAAAAGTTGAAACGTGTGTAACCTGTTCCAAAATTGTGGATTTATCTTCTCGTGGCATGGGGGCCCGTGGATGTTTCCCTTAGGGGTTTACCACACTATATCTGATGTTAATCAACGTTTTAATCGCCTTATATAATAATTATATCGAAACTGCCAAAACGTTCAGTGAAATGTTCTGACGTTCAACAAACTTTCATCAATATCAAAACATTAAAGTGAACGTTGTGTTTTTTAAAAAAAATATTTACAGACTTTCAATAACAACCTATTCAACCACCATTCTAGGTTGATTGTTATCTAGATTTAAAACTAACAATTGGTATCAGAGAGGGTTCACTTCTAGAAAGTGAGATACTATGAATCTAGGTATGGACAGTGCTTCTTTTCGACCACCAGTCTTAGATGGAACGAACTATAACTATTGGAAAATCCGCATGACTGTTTACATTCAAGCTCTAGATGAAAAATCATGACATTCTATCGTTAAAGGATATAGTCCTCCCACTATCATTGAAAATGATATTGAAATAGAAAAACCATGTGAACAATGGGTTATTACTGATTTCAATAATGCTAGTTGGAATAGCAAAGCATTGAATGCTATTTTTTGTTTTGTAAATGCTAATCAATTCAGACTAATATCTAATTGCAGGATAGCAAAGGAAGCTTGGGAGATCCTACAAATCGCACATGAATGAACATCTAAGGTGAAATCGTCTAAACTACAAATACTCACCACAGAGTTTGAAAACCTATGCATGACAGACGATGAAGCATTCAAAGATTTTTATGCTCGACTGTGTGACATATCAAATCAAGCACATTCCCTTGGAGAAAAATATTCAGAGTCAAAATTGGTCAGAAAGGTCTTATGATCTTTACCAAATAGGTTTCACTCCAAGGTGACCGCAATTGAAGAAAGCAAAGACATAGACGAAATCAAAATTGAATGGTTGGTTGGGTCATTAATGACTTATGAACTAAACCTTGGCACAAGAAAGAAAGAAAAAGCTACAGGCATAGCATTTCGAGTTGAGGAAGAAAAATATGAATGCGATGATAGTGATTCAGATATTGATATTGCATTAGTTACCAAACTGTTTGGAAAATTTTTGAAACGATCTCAAAAATATAAATCAGCAAAAAAATCAAGGATCATACAGAAAAAAATATCCTGACCAAAATAGACAGAGTTCATCAAATCCTCTAAAGAAAATAGAAAATCGTATCCAGTGCCATACTTGTGAAGGATATTGTCACATTGCCTCTAAATGTGCTAACAATAAAAAGAAAACTTTTGGTAAAAAGGCCATGAATGTAACTTGGAGCGAGGACGAAGAATCAACTGATGATGAATCAGGAGATGGAAAAGTTTCTAATACTCAAGATATTTCATTTACAGTTTGTTCTATTTCTTATTCTGAATTATCTGATCTTTTTCATGAACGTTCTGACATAGAACCGAACATTGGAGCTTATGACATTAGGGTCAACCTAAAGGCTTTGACTACTGTGTTCACTAAAGAACAAAGTTTCTCCAATGATAAAATAACTCAGTTTGAAATATTGTTGGCTGATAAAAATAAACAATTGTGTGATTTGTAGGAAAAATTGAAACAAAGTAGGGAAGCAAACCAACAATTGACCATTGGAGCTGCTCAACTGAACGAGGTGCTAAGCTATGGGAGAACCACCAATATCAGACATGGGTTAGGATATACTCAGCATGGAAAAGATCAAGAAGCAAAAAAATCACGTTTGTCAAAGGAATAACATAAACATGTTCTGATATTTTAGATAACGTTTTGATGTCCAATACATCTGTAATCAACAATCAGATGTTGAAAGAATTGGGAATTACAGAAACTGCTAACAAGGTAACCAAAGGTGAATTTAAAGGTAACATACTCTCATCTCCTACTTGTCCAACATGTGGTAAGATAGAACAAAAGCATGCTAACATCTCAAATCATCCACCTAAGCACAAGAAAACTATATGGAGAAATAGCATGAACTTGAGAAACCTTTTACCAAATAAAAGAAGTCAAACTAAAATCCGACAAATATGGTTGAAGAAAACTGACTTGAACTCTTATGTGGTTGATTTGGCATTCTATGCGTTTGTGACTAATTCTTGGTATTTCGACAGTGGATGTTCTAGGCATATGACATGATATCAATCTCTCTTGTCCGATTTTAAAAACTATTTTGGGAGTCGAACAGTCACGTTTGGTGATGGTGTAAAAAGTAAAGTAATTGGGACTAGATCTATAATAATTAAAGGCTCACCACCTTTAACAAATGTTCTTCTTGTTGAAGACCTAAAAGAAAACCTAATTAGTGTGGGACAAATTTGTGATGATGATCTTACTATTATTTTTAACCAAAAAACATGCACGGTTGTAAACAGTAAAGATATCTGCTTGTTGACAGGAACTAGAGCTAGTGGTAGATGCTATTTACTTGATCGTAGTCTTTCATGTCTTGTAGCTAAAACTAATTCCACAGAACTATTGCATCAACGCTTGGGGCACCTTAATTACAAAGATCTAGTAAAATTAAGCCAAGGTAATGCTGTAAGAGGAATACCAAAATTGAAGGACAAACTTGAAGGTATATGTGGCCCATGTCAACTTGGTAAGCAAACTAGAGGATCACATAAACAGAACAACTATCTAGCCACCTCAAATGTCCTTGAATTAATACATATGGATCTAATGGGACCCATACAAGTCGAAAGCATTGGTGGAAAAATGTACATTCTTGTGTGTAATGATGACTTCTCTAGATATACCTGGGTTAGCTTCTTAAAAGTAAAATCTGACACATTTGAAAGATTCAAAATTTTATATGCTAAACTGACCATTGAAAAGGATAACTATGGACAAAAAATTGGTAGAATTAGGAGTGACTATGGCAAAGAATTTGAGAATACTAGTTTTTCTGACTTCTGTGAAAATAATAGTATCATTCATGAATTTTCAGCCCCTAAGACACCAAAACAAAATGGGGTAGTTGAAAGAAAAAATAGAACTCTTCAAGAAATGGCTAGGGTAATGCTGAACAGTAGAAAATTACATGTAAAATTGTGGGCTGAGGCAGTCAGTACTGTTTGTTATGTTTTGAACAGAGTTACCATTAGGACAGGTACATCTCAAACACCTTATGAAATTTGGAAAGGTAGAAAACCTAATCTTAAGTATTTTCACACTTTTGGTAGCAAATGTTATATCCTAAATGATCGTGAACAAATAGGAAAAATGGATCCTAAAAGTGATGAAGGGGTATTTTTGGGATATTCTGAAAATAGTCGAGCTTCCGGGTCTACAACATGCGTACTCAAAACATAATTGAATCAATAAATGTTGTAGTAGACAATACTAATGATTTTGCTGAGTATTCACAGGAACAAGTCATTCAGACACTGTCAAAAAAATGAGAGGCAAGAAACGAACATCATAATGTTGGAAAAGACACTGACGCAAGTCAGAACATTCTTGGAGACGTTGCCAAAACTAATGCAACTAAGCAGACAGAAGAAACTAAACAGAATAATACTACGGCTGATAGTACACACACATTCTAAAATTAGAGCACCCGAAGGCAACCACCTACCTAGATACAAAAAGTGTACCCGACAACTAATGCCAATTCTAAATTGGGATAACGGTATGGTGACTCGAAGGAAAGCTTCAAATGAGATAAGTCATGTGTGTTATATTTCTCATGTTGAACAAAAAAATGTGAAAGAGGCTTTAGAAGATGAATCATGGGTGTTAGCCATGCAAGATGAACTTAACCAATTTGAAAGAAATAAGGTTTGGAATTTAGTCCCTCGACCAAACGATGCAAATGTAATTGGAACTAAGTGGGTCTATAAAAACAAATCTGATGAACATGGAACTATACTTAGAAACAAAGCCTGCTTAGTAGTCCAGGGATATAGTCAAATTGAAGGATAAGACTTTGAAGAAACCTTTGCTCATGTTGCTAGATTAGAGTCTATAAGACTTTTACTTGCTATTGCTTGCCAAATGAAATTTAAACTATTTCAAATGGATGTCAAAAGTGCGTTTTTAAATGGCTATCTTAATGAGGAAGTTTATGTTGAACAACCTAAAGGTTTTGTAGATCCCCATTTTTCAAACCATGTGTATAAACTTGAAAAAGCTCTTTAGAGTTTAAAACAAGCTCCACGAGCTTGGTATGAACGCCTAACTACTTATCTTATTGAAAAGAGGTACAAGAGAGGGGGGAGTCGACAGAACTCTTTTTATCAAACACTTAAATGTTGGTATAATTGTTGCTCAAATTTACGTCGATGACATTGTTTTTGGCTCAACTGCAGAAAAACAATCTATTGATCTCATAAACTTAATGAAAAAGGAATTTGAGATGAGCATGGTAGGAGAACTAACCTTCTTTCTTGGTCTGCAGGTTAAGCAAATGGGCAATGATATTTTCATATCTCAATCAAAATATGCAAAAAATCTTATCAAAAAATTTGGTCTTGATAAATCTAAACCAATGAGAACACCTATGGCCACAAATTTAAAAATCACTAAAGATGAAAATGGAACAGATGTTGATTCTAGTCTCTATCGCAGCATGATTGGAAGTTTATTATATTTGATTGCTAGTTGACCGATATTGCTTTTAGTGTAGGAGTTTTTTTTAAAATTATTTTATTTTTACATTTCGTTTAATTTGAAGCCCTATTTTCATTCCTTTAAAAAAAATTGAAAAAGGGTCATTTTGAAAAGGGACTAATTTTTCTTAGAAACCAAATTTATTTTCCCTAAAAAAAAAAAATTTTGTTGAAAATTTTTTTAATTAACGCTTGCAAAAATTTTTTTAAAAAAAAAAAGAAAAACCCCGGTTGAAATTTTAAAAAATTATTTTTCCGCTCAAATTTATTTTTTTATAAAATACAATTAAAATAATGGGTTTTGAAACTTTTAAAATTAGTGATTTAAAGGTTGGGATTTTTCAAAGTCTAAAGATTTAAATTTTTAAAAAATTTAAAAAAAAAAAAGGGTTTTAAATTTTAAAATTTTCTTTCCCCACCAAAAAATTTGGAATTTTAAGCTTATTTTTATTTTTTAAAAGGGTTAAATTTTTAAAAATTAAAATTTTTAAAAATTTTTATTTTCTTTCATTCAATTTGGGTTTTATATCTTATTTCCTTTTTTTAAAACCCTTTTAAAAACAAAATTTTGAAATTTCTTTTTTAATTATTTCAAATGTTTTTAAACTCAAACCCCCTTTCAAAACCCTAAACCCAAATTTCCTGTTAAAATTTTTTTGAAAAGCCAAGATTTTATTTTTCATCTTCGCCCACCAAACCCAGGATTTAGTTTACCGCCCCTTCCCTACTTTGGGCCTTAAACCCCTCGAACCGTTAATCTGGTTAAAAAGCAAAAGTTTTCCACCGATTTAAAAGAATCGGGCTTGATGGGAAAAAGGGTTAAAAAAATTCCAAATAGGGTATCCAAAGAAAGTTCGGGGCCCCCCGGTGGGTTTTTGGAAAAGAACAATCAAGCTATTTCCCAGAAAATTTGGGGGTTTCCAGAAAGAAAGAACCCAAGGAAAAATTCCGTCCCCGCCTTCCCGGAATTAAAATTTGGGCCATAACGTTTTAATTTCCAAAATTTTCAAAGGGTTTTTGGGTTTTCCCGAGGGCCAATTACCGTTTTAATTGTTTTCCCAAAAGTTTGGTCCCGAAATGGAACCAAAGTTTCTTCATTTCTCCGAAACAAATTTGGGACATGTTTCTTTAACCCTTTTTTCCCTTTTCCGGGGAAAAAGGAATTTTTCAAAAAGGCCAGAATTTAAAATCCGTTGGAAATTTCCCTTGTTTAACCCCAAAAATTTTTTACCGGGCCTTGCCCTTTATTCAAAGAATTCTTTTGGGTAATTATTTTTTCCCGGTAAAAAGTTTAAATTTTTTTGCAAATTTGGTTTAGGCCCCACTTAATTTCTTTGGGTTTCACCCAAAAACCAAAATTTGTGGGGAATTTAGACCGCCTTTCCTTAAATAAAGAAAACGCTAAAAAGGAATTTTGTAACCCCTAAAATTGGTGGGTTAAACTTTGCTTTCCAACTTTATTTTTAGATATCCAAATATAAGGTTATTTTGCCCGGCATCAATCCTATTTTAAAAAATTATTTAAAAATTTTGATACCCCTTTAAAAATCTTTATTTTTCCCTTGGAAACTCACCATCCCAAAATTTTCACATTTTCCCATCCCTTGAGGGAATTTAACAAAAAGCCTTTGCCTAAAAAAAAAACCCAGGGGTTTAAAAAGACCCAAAGATACAACACTTAAAATCTTTTATTTTTAATTTCCGAAATTTTTAAAATCCTTTTCATTTCTTTTTTTGGCCCCTTTAACCAAGGAAGAAGATTTTCCAAAAGAATTCCTTTTCTTGGTAATGGGTTTAAAATAAAAACCATTTGACTTTGGTTTAGGATTTTTTTTTAATAATTTTCTTTTTAATCTAATTTTTTGCTTTAAACCAAAAGAATTTTTTTAAAAAAGGACCCCAGGGGAGTGGAAACATAACAATAATTTTATTTTAAATTGGTTTGGTTAAATTTTCTTTTTTTTGGAAACCCTTTAAATTATTTTTTTTACGCTTTGTTTTTTCTTTGGTTTTTTAATTTAAAAAAAGGGAGTAAACTTTCTTTAATTAAATTTTTTTTAATTAAAATTTTTTAAATAAATTATTTTATTTACTTTGTAAAATTAATTTATTTTTTTTAATAATCTCAAATTTTTTAATCTATTTCCCTTGTTTTTCAAAACCTTGTATAAGTTTTTATTAAAAAACCAAAGAAAAATAAAAGAACAGTGGTATTAAAATTTATTTTTTAAACAAAGATTTTGTTAATCAAAATTTTATTGGATTAAAAAATTTAAAAAAATTTAAAATTTTTAAACCCTTTGGTTATTTAAAACCTTGTCCTTTTAAGAAAAATAAGTGATTAGAAATTCATTAAAGGATTTTAAAAAAAAGGGTTTTAATGAAAAATATTTAAAAAATTTTATTTTCAAATAAAAAACTTTTTTATTTTAATTTTAAATTCTAAAAAATTTTTAAAAATTCCCCAAATTTTTAAAATTAAGGTTTTTTGCCCTTTTTCCTTGTTTATAGAAAATTTAATAAATTTTTAAATTTAAAAACTTTTTCAAAAAAACGTTATTAAATTTCTAATTTCCAAAATAACTCAACATTAAAAAATTTATTTTTATATTTGGGATTTTTCAAGAATATTCAAATTTCCCCATTTTTCAAATTTAAAATTTTAATTTTTGGCACGGGAAACCCCCGTTTAAAATTTTCATTTAAAAGGAACCATTTGGGCCCAAATGAGGTTTTTCATTTTGAACAACCCAAAACCCAATTTGTTTAAAATTTTCAAAAATAAAGGTTTTTGGTTCCCCTTACTGTTAAAATTAAAACAAAAAGTTTTATATTCTTAATAATTTTAAATTTTTCAATTTTGAAAAATTTTGATTATTTAAAAAAATCAAAAATTCGTCTTTAATTTTCTAAAATATTGAATTTTTTACCATGAAAGTGTGTTTTTTATCCCACCAATTTCCGTGTTAATTTTTTAAATTTAAATTAATGTTGATTTAAAAACTTTTAAATGCCTTTAAAACTTCATAAACCCAAATTAAAAAAGGTTGATTTTTAAAATAAAGGGACTTATTAAACCTCCCCCTTTCCCTTTCCCCCCCTTATTTTATTTAAATTTAAAACTTAAAAAAAGTTAAAATTTGTTTTATTAACCCAAAAAAAATTTTTAAATTCCCCAAAGTAAAATTTTTCTTTAAATTTAAAAATTTTCTGCAATTTTAGTTAAAAATTTAATTAGTTTTATCCATTAAAAGTTTTAAATGGGAGAAAATTTTCAAAACCCAAAATCAAGAAGTTTTAAATAGATTCCAATTTTGTTCAATTAAAAATGCCCCTCAAAATTTTTTTACAATTAAAATTTTAGGTTTTTCTAATGACAAAATTTAAAGTTTTTCAAAATAAAAATAAAATTTTTTTTAAATTTTAACTTAAAGTTTAATTTTCTTTTAACCAATTGAAAAAAGTTTTGTTAATTTAATCCCAAATTTCCCTTTATTAATTTTCAAAATTTTTAAAAAACAAATTTTTATTTTTGGCAGTTTAAAATTTGAATTTTCCTAAAATTATTTTAATGCCAAAATAAGAAATGTTTAAAAATAGCGGAAAATTCAATTTTAAATTATATGTTAAATTACAATGTAAGGAATTCCAAAATTTGAATATCCAATTATGCTTTTTAAAAACAAAATTTTTTTTTTTTCAAATTAACCAAAAATTTTCAAAATGTTTCAAATAAAAAGTAAAAAATTCCCAAAATTCAAATAAATTGTTGGGAAAGAAATTTCTAAATTTTGCCAAATTTTTTGTTTCAACTTTTAAAGAAATTTCCAAAATTTTTTTTCCTTAAAAAAATTGAGAAAGTTTTGTGGAACCCCAAATTATTCCGAATTTAAACCCACCACAAAATTTCTTTTCTTTAAACAAGTTAAACAAATAAAATTTAATATAATTTTTTCAAACTTATTTAATAAATTGCGGCCTTTTTTAACATTTTTTAAAGAAATTAATTTTGATGTATTTTCCTTTTAGATGATTACTTGGTTTAAAATACATATATGTACTTATCTTCTAGACAAGTTTCAATTTATTTTAGTGAGACATGTTAAGATTGACCTGGTCTAGTATGTTCTATCACACACTCACATCTTAAATCGACAAAATAATTGAATCTAATTATATGCATACATCCGATTGAAAGATTTTTGTTTACTTTGATATTTTTGGACTAATTGTATAATTTGAGAATTAAGAAATTTGCTCATAAATAAAAATTCATTTATATCCCACAAAATATTCTCATTGATTTTGTATGATTGACTTGTGTGGGCTTTTTTCAGAAGATTCTCAATCAACAGCCTAATCCTAAAATTAGTATCGACTAAGAAAAGAATTAGATGATTTTTTTTGGTTTAACGAAATCTATGCTTATTTCTTTAGTGCTGATTATTAAATTGAGCTTTCTCGAATTAAAAATCCATTTAAAATAAAAAAAAATCAAATTAAACAGATGAATTTCAAAATTTGAAAATTCTAGTCATTTTGCAACCGTCTTCCACATGTGCTCACAATCTCTCTGTTTTCATTATCAAAATTCAAATTATCCTCTTTCACTTGATCTCGAATTTTTGGTTCAAGATTTGTGTAGGGACAATTGCCTAAGAATATAGGAAAAGTAGGAAATGAGTTCAGAGAGCAGGTTTATGCGAGGGGGAGACATCACTTTCAGTCCTAACACACTGCATCACTGATTGGGAATGGATGAGGGCCAAGGAGAGCAAAGCAATCTGAGACTTCCTCATTTGGGGTTAATTCATCGCTTTTCTAGCTCTTCTTGGTGTGCCAACAACGTCCACTAACTACCAAGTTCTAACTATTTGCTCCTAATTGTTTGAGAGATAACCAGATTACACTAATACTACTCTTGGTTTTAGGTTTCTCTTCTATTTTCACTTTGACGGTTTATCTATTACAAAAAAAGGGAGTAATATGATGTGTGCTTGGTGGTGTTTGAACAACAATTTTTTTTTTTTTTTTGGTATATTACTAAGGGAGAATAATGGTAGTTGTGTGACTACTATGTGCTTATTTGTTGTGTAAAGCTGATGCTCATTTGTCTTGGTTGATCACTTAATTAACACACAACATGCACGACATTAAATATCCAAGTATTAGGTTTTGTAATTAAGCAACGCCAATGGATTATTGTATTTTTAAACAAGATTATTAGTGAATTGTTTTTACCTATGGCATGGGAACTAGTGGATGTTTCCATTCGGAGTTTACCACGTTACATCTTGTATTCGTATTTAATTCTTTAAATTTCGCTATAAACAAATTAGGTAAACAAACAGTGCATTGATCAGCGAGTACGCGTCAAAACTGCTTTACAATACAACGCGCTAATTTTGAATTCGTTATGTCTACTACTCATTTAATTAAAATTAAAATTATTTAATAATTTAATTAATCTAGATTTTAAATTTTAGAAGTGTTATTTGATTTCTCATTTCTTCTAGTAAATGGAGTGGTGACGTGCGTTGCAGAGAAAAAGAAAAAGAAATCAATAAGGTGTAGCCTTAAATATTTTGATACAGTGTATAAATTTTGAATTTTCATCGAAAAAACCTTTCCAAGTAGTGATTTTTACATGAATCTATTAATAATATCGTATGAATATAGAATTATTATAAATTTTCTAAAAACGACGTAGCCTTAAATAAGTTGAGGTGTCTATCTATTATTATCTAAATTTTTGTTGGCAATTGAACTTCAATTTTCATATGGATGATTGTAACTTTAGTACTTAATTATTCAAGGGTTTAATGGATGCTTCTAGTAATAAAATACACATTTTGACAAAAGTCACATGAATGAACACAATAATTGGTTTTAAAAAGTTAGTCCTTATCTTAAACCCGTTTTTTCTAACTATATTATTTTATGCTACTCAGTCAAAATTCAATCCTACAATTTGTCTACCATCCAATCATATCAACAACATTGCTAATCAAATGCTTAAAATAAGTTCTCTATTTGTGGGTATCAATTTTTATTGCTTAGCTTATAACTAAAAAAGGTGTCAATTTTCAATTGAGTCGTTTCTCAACCAGAGGTTATTAGAGTTAAAATTGATGATGAAGATTATAAAAATTTTAACAATAATATAAATCAAACTGAGAAAAGAAGAAGAATAAAGAAGAAGAACGAAGAACTAATCTTATTAACCAAACTACATAATTAAATAATGAGACAACTGGTTTATATAATAAGGTAAATCATAATCTATATTAAGTAAACCAATTATCTAATATATTCTAATATATTGGGACAATCTTCTAATATATATGATAGTCTTTTAATATATATTCTAACATCCCCCTTAAACTCACGATATTACAACAATAAGTAGCGAGAGTTTGTTAAGCAATAAACGAAAACGATGGACCGGATGTGACTTTGTGAAAAAGTCAACAAGCTGCAACGATAAAAAAAAACAAAAAACACAAAGGTAAGGAAATAGTATCATGTTGGATATGATGGCGGATAAGATAACAATCAATCTCAATATGTTTCCTGTGCTCATGGAACACAGAGTTGTGAGAAATCTGAATAGCATTCTTATTATCACAATAAATAGTGGTTCAAGAGGAAAGAGAAACATCCATGTCGGCAAGTAACTAACGCAACCACACAATCTCAGTAGAAAGGAAATGAGAAGAGAAGAAGGGTATAGAAAGCAGGAAGACAGACCATGAGACCAAATTCCAGATTAACCAGAAACAAAATTAACTAAATTTCAGGTTACTGGACCAAATTGCAAATCCACAATAATGGCTGCAAATACCAAATTGCAAATCTAGATTACTTGGAATCAAATTCTAAACCCAAATTACTAGAAGCAAATATCAAATAATGAATCCCAAATCAACGAAACCAAACAAATTCCATATTATCACATGGATGCAAAACCAACCAAATTCCAGAACAGAACAACTGGACAAATTCCAAATTCTAAACTGACTTGGACATACTAGATGTAAAACCAACCAAATTCCAGAACAGAACAACTTGACAAATTCTAAATTCTAAATTCCAAACTGACTTGGACATAAATACCTCAAACAAGCCAAATGGTTCAAGTAATCTAATCACTCAAAACCAAAACAACCCGACGAACCTACAAAAAGATTCTAAAAAATAAAACTTAACCAGATGACAGTATCTAAAAGAAAAAAAAAATAGACAAATTATGCTTGATGTATGAGAAATAAATTGTGAGTTTTGAAAAAATTACAAGTAAATTAATTTATAAAGAAAGAATGTTGAGTAGTTGAAGTAATATTTCATCTAAAAATTTGTTATTTGTTGCTGAAAAATGGAAGAAGAATAACTCTATAAAAAAGAAAGTATCTAGCTAGAACTTTAGACAACTTGGTTACATGAGAAAAAACTGTCCAAAAGGTAGGCTAACTACTTGAAGTCAGATACTGATAAAATGTCTCTTTTTATGGAAAACGATGATGTCATTTGAGTAAATATTTACATTCTCATAGCATGCACTAGTAGCCATGATAAAGAATATGTTATTACTAGCGGGTCCACATGTTTGCACACGGGTGTATGCTTGATATTAATGCAAGGTTTGTGATAGAATTGATGTCGATGGCTGATAAACTTCCACATAATGTTCAACAAATATATTCGATATAAGCCAATGAAATTATTAGAATTCATTATTTCTAAGTGAATATACTTGTATAGTGTAGTATCTTAATTCTTTGTTTTGAGAATTTCGATTGTAAAAGTTTAAGAAATTTTTTTTTAAGTATTGAGATGATGAGCTGCGAGAGATGGTTGGATTTTAACTCGTTTTTCGTTAATATGAAGATTGTTAGAATATTTTTCTCAAAATTTGCCAAAATTAAAAGATGTATCAATTGTTGAAAAGAAAGATAATAAGAAGTCTTCAATTGTAAAGGAAAATTAATCAAAGATTATCAAATGTTCCTTTTGTCGAATTGTTTGAGCCTTTTTGTTCATTGGAAGAAAAAGATGCCATGTTAAATTTGGCAATGCAATTTGGGAAGAATCATTAGTCAACCGTTACCTATTGGAGGAAAATTGAGGTTAAACTTTAGCGATGTATTTCTATAAATTGGTGAGGTTTAGCACATGTTTGGAAATGATTAAATTATAATTTTAATTAGTTAAATTGGTCAAATATATTTTTTATCTACACATTTAAAAAAACCTACAACTTACAACTCATTTTTTATTCACACATTTACCCACAACTTATAATATAAATACTTAAAAAATAATTTTAATACTAACAAACATGCGCTTATTCTCTTTTGAGCAAGGTTTTTTGAGAAACATTCTTAGTCTAGCATCCTAGTTTTTATTTTTTTGTTGGTGGGTTGTTCAAAAAGAATAAACTGTTGGGTGTGGTAAAGCTTAAAATTATTTTTCTTACAAGATTTGGAAAATTTGAGTGAGTGAAATTCTATATGATTGTAATGATTTTTCGTATAGTTAATTACACTAATGGTACCCATTCTTTTAGGTTTGTAACAATATTATCCCCATTCAATTTTTTTAGTAGATGTCATCAACATCCTTCTATTTATTCGTATAAATAGTCTCTAAATAATTTTTTTGACAATTTTGCTCATAGCTTAAATAAATTAAAATGATAAAAAAAAAAAAAACAACGAAAAGATTGTAATTGAGACCTAACTTTTTCAAAGTACAAATAAATCATAATATTTTCTATTATTCAAATTAACTTTAAAAAATAAAAATAAAAACAAAAAACAAAAATGATCACCCCAGCCCACCCAGCCCAGCGCACTAGTTTTCAACCACCTTCAGAATTATTCTATTTTACATTAATTAATCTTGAAATAAAAGATAAATAAATGTGAGGATTTTGATTTCAACTGTGGAATGAGCAGAATGTTCTAAACAAGCAGCCACCCCTGAACATTTTCTCTATCAACACAGTGACTCAACTCAACAACTAAAAAATGGCTAGTCTTACAAAACTAACACTGTGTCTTGTCTTCTTCTTCCTCGTACTCTCATTCCCACTTACGTTTTCTTCGCCATCCTTCACCTCCCATCTTCCAGAACTGTCCCTCGCTTTCTCTCCGACTTCTCTCGCACCACCAAGAGTCCCCTCCGCTTTCTTTACGAAGACAGTAGCCCCGAAACGACGGAGGCGGCTGTTGCTTTGAGATAGGAAATGAATAGAATTGGTTTGCGCAATGGGATAGAATTGTTAGAGCAGGAGAAGGAAGAAGAGGATGCTGCCCTAATGATGAATTTCTGGCTGCGAGGTGCAGTGGCAGTTTGTAAAAACTTGTGGAATGGTCGGTGATTGGTTATTGTGTAGGTGCGGAGGGAAGGAGAGGGTGGGTGGAGGTGGCGGAACGAGGAGGAGCCAATTATCAGTTGGGTGAGTGGGGTGATCCCTTTTTGTTTTTTAAATTATTTTGAATAATTCATTGTTAAATTGGTCAAATTTAGATCACGGATGTAATTTTTTTGTCAATTAATAGACCACTCAACGAATTCTGTAAACAATCCAAATGTCCTTCGGTGAACATAATTAAAAATTTGGGACTTGATTAAATGTTTTTTATTATTTTAAATGAAAATATGTAAAAAGATAAAAAAGAAATTATGATTTATTTATACTTTTGAAAAGGTTAGAGTTTCAAATACAATGTTTTCATTTTGTTTTTTTTATCATTTTAATTTATTTAAGTCGGGGCAAAATTGTCAAAATAATTATTTGGAGACTATCTCATGCAAATAAATGGAAGGATGAGAAACTATATCTCGCTAAACAAATTGAATGTGGATGATCACTGCTATGTTTTCGAAAGAATAGAGACCAATTAGTGTAATTAACCCATTTTGATATTGTGGAAAACTTTGATACTCTATAAATTTTTTCTATTTTTATATTTTTTCTTTAAACAAGGAGCTAATGGGAAAAACGAGAAATTGGTCTCAATTCTCAAAATTCTAGTGGCACAACAGAGAGGGCTAGACCAAAATTAAATTGGCATACTATAGTAATTAAGGATTTAATTATTTTTTTAAATCTTTTTTTTTTTCATATGACTCAGATGTTCCAAACTTCGTCTGACTAATCTTGATTTAATTGTTGTTGCTAGACGGTAAAACAAAAAAACAAAATTTACCGCGAAAAACAAGAGCTAACATGCCCGTGTTCGATTTTTTCAGTAAAGGCACCTAATTTTCAGCAAACATGTCCCCCGAATTTTGGTATCTTTACACTGTAAATTCATGTAGATTTTGATGATTAAAATAAGAGAAATCATCCCCAAAATAAGAACTCACATTATAATATTGTGGCTTCTCCAAGTTCTCTCACATATACTGATATACAAACCTGTATTTGTGTTCTTCAAGTGCTTAGTGATTTCTTCTATTTATGTTTGTTTAATCCTACAAACTATTTATCGGTGAATCCTTTAAGATGTCTAAAATATCTTAGAGGGAATAAATATCGTTTGAGGACAAAGATTATTGTGTTAAAGCTATTTCTTCCAAATCCAGTATTTTATTGTTGTTCAAGTTCTCTAAATTTTGCTAACATAAAGTAAAAATATTTTCGAATAAGAAAGTTAAATCAATAAAAAGACGTAGCTGCTGTTAGTTACCTTGTAAGGCAGAATAGAGAAACCCGGGCTGCTAGGAACAGGCTTACTAAACTTGCTATTAGGAGGATAAACATCAAAGATTGGCCCCCATTTTCCCAATTTGCAAGTTACTGAACGTCTCATGAATGAGACTGCTATCTATTAAGAATTAGCATCATATCTAAACAAAAGCCACCTATCAACAAGATAAACTAAGCTCTATTTCCGATAAAATTGAGCCACCCCACCCCACCCAATTTCTTGTGAACGAGTGCCTCTTTCAAGTCATCGCAAAACTTGATTTACCCATTCAAAATTTAAATAATTCAAAAACTTATTTTAAATATTCTTTTTAATGGCATACTCGAATTGCAACTCGGGATTGTTGCCAGCCGCCAGCAGCAAAGCAAATCTCATCCTCAACTCCTCTACATAACCTCAGAATCACTATCAGAATCATTTGATCCCTCAGGAAAAACTCAATCTAGTCGTGTCAATGCGGAGCCAGGATTCTAACTCAGTGCGGGCGGAAATTAATAAATGTATAATTATATGTACAATTTTAAGTCACCCTTGTACGTATATTATACGTCTATGGTCCATTTGAAGTAATAATTTTTTTTAGTGCAGTGATACTTGGCCATTTTCCTTTTTTATTTGAAGTGATAAATTTTTTTGGGCCAAAAGTCCAGTGCAGGCATTTGCCTGCACTAGACTCTACATAGCTCCGTCCATGCATGTCATCATTGCCATTGTTCAAGTTAACCCACAATTTCCGACCGCTATAAATTAAAGAAAACAAAGCTTAACATCAAAGAAACTTAATATTTACAAAAGCACATTATATATTTTTTGAGACATTTAATCAAACAGTTAGACATTTAATCAAACAGTTAAGAGTCATACTAAAGAAAGAAATATTGCTTTGCGTGGAACTGGTCCTTCTATTTTAAGCAGACTTTTAATTTTTTATTGCTTTATTATTGTTAGCACAGAATCAAGATTAACTTTTTTTTGAAGATATATGACAAGCAAAAAATTGAATTATGAGAGGACCAAGCAACATAAATGTATACTAAAGAGAATCACTTAAACAAGTACAAATGACAGGACGATATACAATCTATACATTATCTTGTGATATTGTTTTAGTCTTCCTTATCAAAGTTTGATAACTCCAACAAACTAATGGAGTTATTTGAATGCTAAAACTGTCCTAGTAGACTAAGAGTTTATTTGGTACATCTTAAAAATTGAATGAAAAGTTGAAGTCAAAGTCAACAATTAATTTTTATCATACATTTCATAAGATTCACAACTTTTATCAACTTTTTAACCACACAATATTTCATCAATTTTGTTTATCAAAATCTGCTAAAAAGCTCCACCGAACAAGCGCCAAATGTCAAATCACTACAACAAAGAGGGTCTATAGCGGCGACATATATTGCGACGACAAATAGTCGCCTCTATTGATTCTACATAGTAGCGACGACCAAGAAATGTCGTCGCAATACAAACAAAACTTATAGCGACGACATATGTCGTCGCTATAGAACCTATCTCGTCGCTGTTTCGTAGAGGCTATAACGACGTCTTTCTGTGTCGTCGCCACTCAGATTAGGAAAGGGCGGGAACTAATGGCGGCATTTTGATGCATAAATAGCGACGACAAATGTCGTCGCAATTGAAATGCGGAGGACGATGTAAGTCACGTGAATCATGAATTTTCTCGTAAAGTGTGATGGGGTCTATAGCGACGACATATGTCGTCTCTATAGACCAACATCATTTTAGGCGGGAAATTTGGCGCCCAATTGTTATATATAGCGACGACATATGTCGTCGCTATACCTATGTTGATTAAATTTTGCAAGCGCGTGACTAATTACTTTCCTCGAAAAATGGGAATGCTCCTTTAGCGACGACGTATGTCTATAGCAACGACACTGTCGTCGCTATAGACCCTTCTTTATCTTCTTCCCATCTCCGCATTTACATGTATTGCATCTCCGCTCTATTCCTCGGCTTCGCTTCCCATCTTCTTTAAAATAAATTCTTCTCCATCTCCGCTTTCTTCATCTCCATTTCGTCCATAATCATCTCCAATTATTATCAAGATCAGTATTTGTAAGAATATAGTATTTTACAAGTATGGATATTGATAAAAGTTGGACAACAATTAGAAATCGCACAAAGTCTCGCAGATTTTCAAAACGGTTTGCAAGCATTTATAAACATGGCGAGGCCATACGTTAACGATAGAGGAAGAATTAAATGTCCGTGCAAAAAATGTTTAAACGGTCTCACACATCCTTTGGAAATTGTCGAGGCTCACATATTTCGTAATGGTTTTATGGAGAGTTATGTCACCGGATATATCATGGCGAGATCGATGTTCGTCACTGCGAATGTATATAGAGGCGAATGAGCGAGATGGTGTGGAAGATGAGATGATGGATGTAATAGACGACGTAGTTGGTGATGAGCATGCAGTACAAGCACCGATGGTTACTATGACGAACTGCTTTGTGCTCTCCATTTAGAACTGCATCTTGAGTTTCATCATTTTATCCCTAAATTTTTTAGTCAAGTTGATGCATATTAAAGTTATGAACAAATGGACAAACAAGTCCGCCGATGATCTTTTGAAATTGCCGAAGTTAACATTCCCAAATATGAATCGGTTGACTCTCACTCTGAAGCTAAGAAGTCGATGACGAAGCTTGGTTTGGGTTACAAATCCATTCATGCTCGCAAGAACGACCGCAAGATCGCTTTTTGGGTGAACATGCCGATAGACAAACTTGCCCGATTTGCCGTGAAAGTCGCTTGGGTGCACACTTCTAGGAAAGTGAACGGAAGAATGTTCCGCATAAGGTGTTGTGATATTTTCCTTGGCCCCGCACTAAAACGTCTGCTCGCGACGAAGGATACCGCAAAACTTATGAGGTGGCACAAGATAGGAAGGTCTAGGGACGATGATGAAATGCGCGAAGATCCCGCTGATGGAAAGGCATGGCGGGATTTTGACATGAAACATCCAATGTTCGCAAGTGAGATCGGGGAATGTCATGTTAGGTTTGGCAGCAGACGGATTCAATCCATTCGGTGACATGAGTCTCGTCAGACAAAGATGTGGCGATGAGTTGTAACAGCTTTACAACTTGCCACCGGTTATGCATGAAGCCCGAATACTCCATGCTTACTCATTGATACCGGTCCTAAAGCACCGGGTAAGGACATTGATCTATTTTTACGACCATTAGTGGATGAGTTGAAAGAATTGTGGGGTGATGGGATTGACACGGAGACGGTGGAACCAACAAAGAAGTCGGTATTCAGATCGCGTGCGGCTTTGTTGTGGGATCGTTAACGATTTTCCAAATGAGAAGTAGTTTGTCCGGTTGGAGTGGTCGGGGGCAAGGCATGTCCGACGTGCAACGAGGATACTCCTTCAATCCGTGTGATAGGTAAGACGACTTATGTGGGTCATCGCCGGTTCTCGCCATCCGACATCATTTTCGGAGCAATTTAGACTTCGATGGGAGGATGATAGGCGACCACCTCCGCGCTTGTTAACGCCATGAGACATTTTAGCACGCTTAAGTCGTGTTAGATATAGAAGTTCGTGAAAGCACCCAAATTACGGTGGCGCTACAATTCGGAGAAGTGATGACGAGCTCAATTGGAGAAAAAAGAGCATTTTCTATGAGTTGCCGTATTGGACTTCTACAGAGCTCAAACATAACATCGATGTCATGCACGTAGAGAAGAATGTTTGTGATAGCTTGCTCGGTACAATTATGGACGATCCATTCAAATCAAAAGACATAGTCAATGCGAGGCGCGATCTAATGCAATTAGGGATCAAAAGGGAGTTGCACTTGTATCAGAACGGAATAAGTAGATGAAGCTCGCCGCATGTTACACCATGTCGCCTTCAAATCGTAAGAAATTTTGTCAATTTATCCGATCGGTTGAGTTTCCGTGATGGCTTCGCTTCTAATCTTCTAAGAATATTGCTCCAAATGACAAACAGACATTATCGGGTTGAAGTCACATGATTGCCATATTATCATGCAACGGTTATTACCATCGGATGTCGGGCGTTCTTGAATAAAACAATTTCCGGGTCATTATTGAACTGTGCACGTTCTTCGAAAAGCTTTGTGCAAGAACACTAAAGGTTAGCGACATGATAGCATCCCACGATCACCTTGTACTCATTCTCCGTAAGTTGGGAAGGATATTTTTGCCACCTTCTTCGACATCATGATTCACCTCGTAATGCATTTACCGTAAGAGGCAATCCTTGAGGTCCGGTGCACATGAGATGGATGTATCCATTCGAGCGACACTGAAGAAATTGAGGGCTACGCCGTAAATAGAGCTCGGCCGAGGGATCAATAGTCAAGGGTATGTTGTGGACGAGGCATTGACCTTTTGTTCGAGGTACTTCCGGACATAGGGACAAGGTTCGATCGACAAGACGAAGCAAGGATGCTACCGCTCCACGAGACACGCCTTTCTACATTTTCAATCGTAGTGTCACCCACTTGGAAAGCGATCACCAACGACGCTTCCTACTCAAGTTCGAAATCAAACAATTTTTACATCCTGAACAACCATTATGAAGTTGAGCCATTCTTGCGAAGAGGCGGCGTTAATTTTGATTATTATGCTTTTATCTCGAATTAACTTTATCATTTGAAACGAACTAATGAACGTTGATCTTCAATACTTTGTTCGTGGGAATATAGGCGGGAACTATCGAGCAGTGGGTGTCCAAACATCGAACTAGTGCACGTAAGAGACTTTCACGGTTGGTTCTACGAAGGTAAACGAACATCGATCAATAAAATTGCAAGTTTTCAACATAATTGCTTTCAATAATCGAGAATAATTCTTGTCATGCAACTATATGCAATGCGCCAAAGCCACAACCATCAAGTTTCTCATGAGTTATTTGCGCTTGGCGATGGATGTTACCGGGTTATGTCATACACGGTTTGTGTTGTCAAAGGAGTTCGGTTCGTGACATATGATCGTGATATTCAAGAAAAACTCAAAATAGTGGTGTGTCCGTCCCTGTGGACCGGGGTGAGGTTTACTACGGCACCGCAAGATATACCGAGCTACAATATGGACCAAACTTTTAGTCTATCCGTTCCGATGCAAGTGGTATAGGTGTGATGGGAGATGATGGTAACTAAGAATAACGTTACCAAGATTTGACATCGGTGCGAGGCGTTCAAGGATGATCGGTTCATACTTGCTAGCCAAGCACAACAAGTGTTCTACATTGAAGATCCATCTCGTGGTCCGAATCGGGCGTGTAGTACAAATTGTCCATCACAGAGCACGTGGGACACGGTGGGAGCTAACATCACAGAGATTGACTTGCTCCACAATAACTACTCTTCCGCTTTATCTCTAGTCGTTGATTTTGGCAACATAGAGCATGTATCCTTGCACCGCGATGATGATGAAGTCGATGAGATTGAAGCATCGGTTATCGAAAAAGCCTCGCCGACATCTGCAGGAGAAACTTCGCTTTATAAACGACGATGATGTTGAAGACGATACAAATGCGTAATCACGAGGATGAAGAAACATCGAGTAAAATCAATGAGGACGCCGCCGACGATGATGTGGATCAATCGTATCATGATAGTGAATCGATTGAAATGTTATTGTGCGTCGCTAAATTTGCAATGAAATTACTTTATACAAACGCATGTTCAAATTGTTGTTCTTGTTTTCGGCTTGAATGTTTGTCATTCATACTATCATTGTCGTTGGTCAAAACGCGAGTTTGATGGAGTTTCAACATTTGTGTACATAATGTAGAACAAAAAATTCTACAATTGTACAAAAACATGATTTCATTTTCCCATTATATCTCAATAAATATGAATTATTAAAATTATTATTGATAATATTAAATATCAATAAATATGAAATATTACAAATTAAATATTAAATTTTAAAGACTAAAATTATTATTGATAATATTACATATCAATAAATATTAAATACTAAGTTTTAAATACTAAAATTAATATTATTGATAATATTACATATCAATAATATTAAATTTTACATTTTAAAGACTAAAAATTATTATTGATAATATTACATATCAATAAATTGTATATATGTCGTCGCTATTATCCTGAAAAATTGGGCGCCACTTTTTAGGCGCGTGTTCTTAAAAGCTGAAAAACTGTTGTCGCTGTATTGAACAATAGCGACGACATATGTCGTCGCTATAGAGTTCACCTTTTAATTAACGTCTGAACTGTTTTCTTTCTCACTGGACTCTTCTTCTTTCCGAATACTTCGCACACCACAAAGCGACGGTCTTTCCCGCTTCCCGCCTGCGTCTTCCAAAGATTTTCTTCACCGCAATCACGGTGTTATTTTCTTATCCCTAGTTTTGTGTATTCTTTATCGGACACTTGTACCATATTCTATATTGAGATTCCATCTTAGATCAAACCCATACCCAAATATCTCCTTCATCGGTTTGCTGAGAATTGAATATTCTCCAAATTTTAATTTTTTAGAAGATAAAATAATTGATTTTACTTATAATTACTTCCTCATTAATTGTGGTTTAATTATAATTTAGTGTAAGGGTTAGCAATGAGCTTGGGGCTGGGCATCCAAAATCAGCTGCATTTGCTGTTGTGGTGGTGACATTATGCTCCTTCATAATAGCAGTGATTTTTGCTCAATCTCACTGAAACCCTATAATTTATCCAAGGCATTTTTTTGAATTTTGGGGAAATGAATCATGAAATACATATCAATTATTATAGTTCGTGCATTTTGTTTGAATTGCTGTGAGCCCATGTCAGCTTTTGTGATGGTTAGCATTTGATTATTCTGAGTATGTCCTGTAATTTTGTATGTTAATTAAGTTGAAGTTTACTTTTTCAAGTTTAGTTGCTTTCTTTTTTGAACTTTTAGTTGTTCTATCTTGGGAATTTGAAAGCTATAATATAGTCACAACATAATTGATTATTAGAATATTACTTGTGGATATGCATATTTATAATAGATCCACTATGGATTTTGCAAATGCTAATGTTAGGGGTTGAAAACGCTAATGTTAGGGGTTGAAAACTGCTGTCTCAATTCCATGTCCCAATTAAGTTGGAGTTGTTGTTTTTTCAATTTCATATCCTATTGACTGTCCTTAGAGGTGTCAAGCCCACCTTATTTGACATGATCTTATTCTCACCTTATTCAAATTTTGACATAAATTGAAAATTTAGGACTTATTTGAAATAAAATAAGTTTAGGACTAATTCATCAATCAAATAAAATTTATTCAAATTTTTCTCATTAATTCAAAGTTTAGGGACTCATTTACAATATAATAAGTTTAGGGACCAATTTGAAATAAAATATAATATATTCAAAATTTCTCATAAATTCATAGTTTAGGGACTTATTGGAAATAAAAATTAGTTTAGGGACCAATTTATAATAAAATATAATAAAGTCAAATTTTTCCATAAATTCAAAATTTAGGGACTCATTTGCAAAAAAATAAGTTTAGGGACCAATTTATAATAAAATATAATAAAGTCAAAATTTCCCATAAATTCAAAGTTTAGGGACTTATTTGAAATTAAAGTAAGTTTAGGGACCAATTTATAATAAAATATAATAAAGTCAAAATTTTTCATAAATTCAAAGTTTAGGGACTTATTTGAAATTAAAGTAAGTTTAGGGACCAATTTATAATAAAATATAATAAAGTCAAATTTTCCCATAAATTCAAAGTTTAGGGACTTATTTACAATAAAATAAGTTTAGGGACCAATTTATAATAAAATATAATAAAGTCAAATTTTCCCATAAATTCAAAGTTTAGGGACTTATTTGAAATTAAAGTAAGTTTAGGGACCAATTTATAATAAAATATAATAAAGTCAAATTTTCCCATAAATTCAAAGTTTAGGGACTTATTTGCAATTTTACAGTAGTTTAGGGACTAATTTGAAATAAAATATAATCATTTCAAAATTTCCCATTAATTCAAAGTTTAGGGACTTATTGGAAATAAAAATTAGTTTAGGGACCAATTTATAATAAAATATAATGAATTCAAAATTATCCATAATTTTAAAGTTTAGGGACTTATTTGCAATAAAATATGTTTAGGGACCAAATTGAAATAAAATATAATACATACAAATTTTCACATACATTTAAAGTTAGTATGGTTGACGTGATATTCGCAATTATGTCATGTGTTAGTATGACTGATGTGATGTCGCACGGAGGTGATGGTGCAGGAGATCCTCCATGCCAGCCCATCTCACCTACGGCCCCGGCTAAGATGCGAGTCTAGTAAGACGTTTCGCTCAAATTGTAATTATTTATTATTTTATACATATCGTTGAAGAAAATCGTATGATTAATACATTTTACAATTTTTTCATTTTCAAAGACCCCGCCAAAGCGACGGGTATATCTCGAGCATCAATCTTGAGATGGTTTGGCGTGCGAATGGGAAGATGCCACTTCCTATCGCTCGACACACACAATGCAGCCGATCGGAAATAACGCCAAGTATTTCACGCGCTTGGTTTGGAACCAAGTGAGATTCACCGCGTGCCCCGTGCTACCCTTCATGGACGAGAGGTTCCGGAGGAACAATGTACACTGTTACGTAGCATTATCGAGGTATGTACGTCAATTAGTTTTGTTATTAGTACACTTCATTAATACTTGTTTTACGACTTATACAAGAATATATTTTTTTTTTCACTTTGCGAGCTACTTGATCTGCAGGCGATCGGTCGCCCGACGAGTCTTGGGTAGTATGTGCCGCAAGAGAACGTCTGGCGGCCGATCGTTATCGCGATTACAAAACTCAAGGCGATAATCACTTAAAAGCGCATGGACCGAGCCGACCATACGGCGAGATGTCCGCCGAGGACCGCGTATGCATTGACTTCTTCACCACCCTACTTTACTTTAAATAGTATTTGTTTATATATTGTTTACAATATTTTATATACTATTGTAACTAATACATTTTTGCTAATCAATTATATGTTATACCTTCAGACCGATCCTCCAAAAATAAAGCCAATCGGGTAAGGCTAAATACCCGAGCGCAGCAGGTGGGTCAAGAGCTTCTCTACACGCGCTACGATCAGTACAACATATAAATTTTCAATATCATTATAAATATCTTCACTACATTACGTAAAAATGTATACTAAATTTCACGCTTAAATTGTCGAAGCGGGACCCCGAGACCCGTATGGTCGATTATTGATTCGCCCGGACGTTTCACACTTTCCGGGATGGCATTGGGTCAACCCATGCAGCTACCGGTGACTATGTGAGAATTTTTAAATTATGTGACTATAATTTTATCCGACATGCATGATATTATTATTTATTATTAATTTTTCATCGAATGAATAAACTTGTTGAGTTGAGAGAGACTCAACAGACACAAGTCGCCTCCAATAGCGCGTCATTAGACGAGCGTGCTATTGCAAAGGAGGTTCTCGGAGAACGACGAGGTCACGTCCCGTGGGGTTGGTCGGGTTCCGGCGACACCTCTCCTCGCTAGATTCGGCGCCGCATCGCTTTGCCCCACAAGGAACTTCCCATCGGTCCTCGCACCCCGCAATAATGATGTTCGGTTTGCCATGTACGAGGAGCAGCTCGCCAAATGCAAATAAGAAATTGAGCTTCTAAAAGTAAAATACCAACTGCGCCAAGGATGAGGAGGGACGAGGTCGGGGGACGGGACGACGGTTTAGAGGGTTCAGAGATTTTTGAATTTTTATATATTATTTATATTATTTGGAAACAAAAAAAAATTTAAAAATTCAAAAGCGTTTATAGCGGCGACAATGTCGCCGCTATAGTTACTTACATAATTTGTTATATGACGACTTTGTCGTCATGTAATGGATGCACGATATGGTGACGAGACAATGGTCTCTATTATTTTGTCTATAGCGACGGTTTTTGCGACGACTATGTCGTCCCTATAAGTCCGTTTTCGAGATATGGTCACAACTCTATTGCGACGATATTGTCGCCGCTATAGATACAAATTTATATAGAGACGACGTGATAGTCGCTCACTATAACTCTAGAGACACTAACTTGTTGCGGCGACATATTATGCGGCGACTTTGTCGCCTCTAAAACTTTAAAGATACGACATATGGATATTCAATGACGACAAATGTCGCCGCTATTTCCCTCATTTCGGTAGTGAATTTCTTCAATATAATATCAACCTCGACAAAATGATAAGCAAGTATTAACTTGAATGTATTTCGATAAACGATCAAGTAGGTCGAGCTTAATGCGTTTTAGGAAGAAAAATTGAAGAACATTTTATACATATTTTCCCACTTGGAATCATTCACTTTGTGTGCTTTTTTGCTATTATTAGTTGCTAAAAGTAGATGGCTTAAAAACACTATTAGTTACCAAACACAAGATGTGCTAATTAATGAAACGATGAGGATAAGAATATAAATATGCAATAAAAAAAGTTGGAGACATGAGTACAATGAAGAAAGATTGAGGATGTTAATAGAAATTAAAATGTAGTATAACAAATAAAAAATGTACTAAAATAGTAACAAAAACTACTTTTTGATAACATTTATAAGTTTGTCATTATAAATAGCTAAACAAACTAAAATATCATTAATTGAAAATACAAATTACACCCTATATATATATTTTTATTTTTTTAAATCTCCCCACGTATTACATTATGTAAAACTTTACATAGTATTTTGTTATTCTTAATTATTACATTTTCATCCGAAAAATTAATATATATCTCTCCCCCACACATAAATTTACTTTCTTCTGAGATTTTAACTAGAGATACCAACAAGTTGTGGCGGGGTCGGAAATTAAAATATCTCCATTTATTGCACTCATCTACTTATTTATTTAATATTGGTTTTAATTTTAAATACCATTTTACTTAAAATTATAAAAATAAAATAAAAAATTAAGATTTGGGGCAGTGCGGGGATGGGGTATTTTCTAATCCCTAATCTTACTAAATTAACATTTATCTTTTATATAAAAATGTATATTTTTATCAACAAGATTTGTCTTTTCTTCTTGATGTTTTCTCTTTTAAAAAAAAAAACAACAAAACAACCAAACAAAGAACGTGAAAAATAGAAAAAAAAATTACACATAAATTCTTAAAATTATTTAAATGGAAAAATAACAAAAAGCGAACAACCTCAACTTAAAATAAATAAGAAATTAATTTAAGTTGTCTAATAATATATAATATCTTATATTATTTTATATGCTTTTTTAATTTTTTATTCATTGATCACAACTTATTTATTAGATGATGATAACTAAGAATTTCTATTTTTCCATTTAATATTGTTGAAAAAAAAAAAACAACAAATGAAGTCTTTTCTACATTTTTCAATAAATTATTAATTTATTAAAATTAATTGTAGTTTAAAAAGATAAAGATAATATTTTACACAAAAGATACCATCTTCTAAAGTAATAACATATTATAAAACACCACAAGCTCCTACTAATTAAAAATATAAAGAATAATAAAATAGTTAAACAAATTAACCTTATGTAAAGTTACATAATATAATAGTGTGTTATTTGTTATTTAAAGTTAAGGGGATATCCCCAACTCAGATTTTAAAAGATTTGTTAATATTTATGAATTTGAATAGAATTCCGCAGAATTTATAAGATTTCAACATAATTTTATATATTTCAATATATTTTCATAGATTTTATGGATTGTTATGGATTGTGGTCTTTTTATTAAAAATAGTAATTTTACATTGTTTTTATTCTAAATATTTAAGTGACTGTCGTACATAAACAAATATTTGAGTAGAATTTTGGAAAGAGGAAAATTCTTGAAATATAAAGAATTAAAAACTATTTTCAGTAAAAAAAAAATGAATGATTCGATGAATTGGAAAGTATATCAATCCGATAGCTCTGTCAGTTAAGCTACTTGGGAATAAAGTCAATAAACTAATAAATTGTCATCCGTCGTCTCTAAGCTCGAAGAGCAATTAGATCCATTGTTTGGTGGGATTCACATTACTATTATCAATTTCTTCAGTTTTGAACTAAAAAATTTTGATTAAACAGCAAGACTTTTTGAAAAAAAAAGAAATAAACTTTTAATTTTCCCTTTTCATTCTACTTGTCTTTTTTTATAAAATTTTCGCTTTCTTATCCGAGACTAGATGATGGATATTTAGGATTGATTCTCTTCCAAAATTAGTTGTTTAACTATTTTATATAAAAAGTTATTTTATGGCTTAAAAATATAATTTACATGTGTTACAATTGTCGAGTAAATTTTTCCAAGTTCAAAAAAGAATTTTTAGTGCTATATTGATTTTACAGTCCAATATCTAATTGCCATATATGGTATTAGACTAATTATCTAATTAATATTTACCAATAGATTATTTATATTTTTCTGCCAAATTGATTGGTTCAATGAATAGTAATGGAGCATCGAGAATAAAATTTCAAAGACGTTGTTTGACAATTGTACAAAAAAAATATTAAAATAAAAAATAAAAAATTCAATAAATTTTCATATTTGAAAATCAAGAACAAGAATTTACTATAAAAACTTGTGACACAAATTAAGGAGAGAGGCGAGTGGAAGAGATTCGTAAGAGAATAGTTGGATTGAAATTTTGAGGGGTGGAGATAAAATTCCTAAAGAATTTTGTGTTCATATTTATGAGCTCAAAATCCATTCAAATTTGTTTAAATCTTCTAATTAATGAAATCTTTAAAAATACACTAGTAATTGAGGATACCTAAATTTCTAAAGAATCTATTTAAATTTGAGTTGAGGACACCTAAATTTCAATTGAATCTATTAAAATATGAAATGATGACATCTAAATTTCAATTGAATCTATTAAAATCTGAGTTGAGAACACCAAAATTTACATGGATTATTAAAATCTATTCAAATCTAAATTGAGAACATCCCCCTAAGATTATTTTGGTCTATTCAGCTATATATATATATATATATCTATAGTATAGTATAAGTGTCTATGGCCTGTTTACTATTCACCCTTCAACCAACGCGACGTCGTTTTGATGTTGTATTAGTCTTAATTTTGTCCAAATCTCACCATTTTGTCCTAATCTTTTGACACTTTTTGTATATTAAATTAATATCTTTGGCCGCATTTTTTGACTTCTTCATCTTTTCTTTTCTTTTATTTGTTTTAATATACATATATTAGTGTCTTTTAGCATAATTATTGACTTCTTATATATTATAGTCAATATATATTCATTTTTCCTTAATAAGTCATCAAATTTGGTGCTTTTTATCCCCATTCTTGTGGAGAACAAATGACTAAATACAATCGATTCTTAAAGGTTTTGCTAAATTTCATTTTCTCTAAACTGCAGTTTTTTTTGTCCAACATAAATATTTGCTGCACTTTATACATTAAGTATTTTGACATAATTCCAATTGTAGACGATATCCCTATGGGTTACCTAACCATTGGATTTGGTTTCACATAATTTCATATTGTATAACTCAAGGTATGGATATTTTTTGTAAACTCATGACAAGATGAATCCGAGAAACTGACTTAGATGTTTTGGTGATGATTTTAGTATGCCGAAACATGCCATCGGACTATCAAATTTTTATATGTGGTAGCTACATGGGTATTCTACGTTTCTTGAAAATTTCATATTGTTCGGTGATCGCTTTCTATGTCAAATAAATTTTTTTACTCCATGACCGGGTGAATTGTTTCTCTAAATTGTCTTTCTCTGTTCACCAACTCAAAAATATATTGCACCTTATATATTAAGTATTTTTACATAATTCCAGTTGGAGACGATAGCTCTATGGGTTACCTAATCATTGGCTTTGGTTTCACATGATTTCATGTTATATAACTCAAGTTATGGACAATTTTGTAAAT